>JANAKD010000390.1:0-20558 GCA_027627215.1 Lecanicillium saksenae | reverse complement strand
ACTGCACAGGGGCGCCGCCCGAGGCCGTGTCAATAACAGAGCCGCGGGTCTGCGTGTGTGCCGCAAACACTTCGTCCGCCATCTCAACCATGGTGCGGCACACCTCTGACTTGAGCTTCAGTGCCGCTAGACCGACATCCCAAAACGCCTTGCTTCGGTCAGGTCGATCCAAGACAGTCGCCGAAACAAACGAAGAAATCAGCTGCAAATCACGATACAACTGCTTCGGCCTCATGGACGATTCCTTGAACAGCTTCATAAGCTCCGTAATAATGGGATCCGTTCCTGTCCCACGAGATGTGCCATTTACACCGTAGAGGCTGTAGTTGCCAGTGTACTGCATACGCTTTTCTTGGACAGAGTTGATGGCTCCATCAAGCGTCGTGCGTTTCGGTGCCGGATTCCGCATATCCTGGTCGCTCGGCATCTCCGGCCTCCATTTCGACTTTTTGCGCGACGAGGCTGGCATCGACGCCACCAACAAATGCTCCAACTCCTTCAGCGCATGCAGCTTGGCATAAGGATTCGGGTGGACGGAAAACATTGTGAGCAACCGCCTGTAAGCATTCCTAAACGGGAACTCGGGGTCGTTTTCCTTGGGCTTTCCAGGCTGAGCATCCTCTGTCTGGGTGAGGTAGCCCGACGCACTTGGGCTGGAAGAAATTTCCACGCCATCCAGGCGCTCCACAGCAGACTCGCCAGCACCGCGTAGGTTGCCAAAGCTCTTCTTCTTCTCAATGACCCTAGGTTTGGTCGAACTCCGGCTTGGCTTCTCCTTGAGTGCGTGCTTGCGTTGGGCGTGCTGTTCGAGTGCGTCCCTGCGGTCAATGCATTCCTGACCGAGCTGTCCCATCCACATGTCTGTTTCCGATCCCTTTGACAGAAGCTGGCTGCCCAAATCAGACAGTAGTAGACTTGTCAAAGACTGTCTGAGCTCTGAAAGGAACCTGGCACGATCTCCATCCGCGACGTGCTGGTAGACAGTCTCGTTGGAGGATGTCGCTGTAGCGGGGCGCCCGGTCGAGAGGCTGCTATGGGATGCCAGTGCCGCGTGGTGCGGAGAGCCTGTGAAGGTGGCTGACAGGTTGGTGAGGCTCGTAGTGGGCGAGTAGGCTCGACCCGAAGCAGGAGATCTTGGTGGTTGGAAAGGCGACCAAAAAGTAGTCACGGCGTCCGTTGCATGAACAGGCGAGTATCGATCAAAGCTGTCATGCCCATCAAGCACTTCCGAAAGGGAGGCGGCGTGTCTTCCGAACCCATGTCGAATCGACTCCATGGATGTGTTCTGAGAGCTCATGGTTCTCAGGTCCCGTCCAAAGGCCGAAGGTCGTAGCGTAGAAAAGGTTTGTCGCCGCTCGTTTTCACTCATGATGCTGCCGGTATCATCACCTGACCAGCCCTGATCCCTCTCGCGCATCTTCATGCGATCGTACATTGCCTTGTCTCTTTTGTACAGTTCGCTGGACCACAGCACGGGCGCCTCTCTGATGGTCTCTCCAATCAGTTTCGTCACACACTTTTCCACCTCGCAACAGAATCGGTGTATCCTTTCTTCACCCTGGCAAAAGTTTTCAATGCCGTACTGCTTCAGCCAAGCGGATGTCATTTCGGCTTGCTCATCGCTCAGCTTGTTCGGCCCACCTTGGTCAGGAGATGCGGCAATCATGTCCAGCACCTGCGATTCCGCCCTGTGGATATAGGCGCTCTTGCCGGTTCGCGATGTTGGTGATCGCCAGCGGTTAGTAGTGCCCATTGCTCTGAGGGCTTGGCAGATATCTCGGCTGTGCTCGTATTCTTTGGAGTTGCGCACATCCGCGATATACCACATCTTGTCGCGGATAGCTCTTGTACGTCTCATCATGAGATCAATCTGACACTCCAGGCGCTCTTGACTCTGCTTGAGCCAAATTAACCAAGCCTCGTACTCCTCAATGGCAAGGGCCGATTTGGTGATGTAGTCTCTTGGCTCACGTGAGAAAATGTTGATGAGCGCCGCGTAGCTATTGCGTCGAAGAGACTCCGAGTTGAGACCGCGAAGCTGGTTGAGTGTCTTCCAATACATGTGCGATGACACGAAATCAGACTGTGCCTTGGACTGTGACCACGCTGCCTTGAGCATTGTAATCAGCGGCGCTTCCTTGTCGGGCTCTGGGGCGTTGGGCCGAGGCGACGCATGTGGAGAGTGAGATCGCCGGAGGGAGACACCACCGTTTGGCTCTGGAGCAAGCTTCTCCCGTCTTGAGCTGCGTCGCGAGTTGGATTTTTTGAGTCTGGACGGACGATTAGAAATCTCAATATCGCTAGCTTCGGCCTCCAGGTCCCGAGGAATCTCGTATTCCTCCACAAGCTTGAGAACTGCGTCGCGCAGCTGGTAGTAACCCTTGTCCAGCTCCGAAGTTGGCACCGTCTCGTTGTCGTACTCGCTGCTGGACGAATTGCGCTCATCGTGGTCGTCGTCTGCGTCGTAGCTCAGGGTAGTGGTGAGCTTCTTGCCGTCGGCCGCTACGAAGAGCACCGACCAACGCTCTGCACAAGGATGACTGGCGCCTCGAACGACATCTGAGCCAAGGTTGCGTGTTAGTTCATGCAGGGCCAGGCGCAGCGGGTAGCCATCGTCCTCGTATTTGTTGAGCTTGCGTTGCATGTCGGGCTCGGTGATGGTGGGCGAGTCGCGCACTGAAGTAGTCTTGGCGGAGCCATCAGCATGATCATCGCGCGACGCGGCTTCGCTGAACACTGAGGATACACTAGTGCTAATTACCGATGCAGTCTCGAAACTGTTTCTGGGGTTGGAAAATGCCACAGGCTGGGATGCCAGAGAGAGACCAGAAATGGAGGCGGCGCCGGACTTGAAAGTGCTGGAGGCAGAGGAGAGCGGGCGACGTTCGGGGTAGAGGGCATTCACCAAGCAAGACAGATCGGCCGGGCACAGGACCAGATAGGGATGGACTTCTGCTGTTTCACGAAGCGACGTAATCGACTTGGCAGGCAAGAGACGGGAAGCAGGGGGTTTATAGTCCGAGTTTTGGAATCTGGCCAGGATGCTTTCGATGTGAGTGCGTATGTGCAGTGGGATCTCGGCCGTCTTGGAAGCCGTTGACTTGTTTCCACTCCAGAGTCCGGACACGTACTCGTGGGCCTTCATGGCAACCTTTTTGAGGATCTTTTCCCTGGCATAGGGGGTGATGTGATGCTCGGTGAGCATACCATGAGACTCCGGGTGGACAATGACGCCGAGGAAGAAGACAAAGAAGAGACATCTCCAGACAAGCCATTTCGAGGTGTTGTCGAGATACTTACTGTCCAACTTCTTGAGGACGGCGTTGCCAAGTTCAAGCAGGCCATCCGGGATTCCAGTATTGTCCGGGTCGTCCACAATCTCAAAGAGCTGGTTCACGGCATTTTCGTAAAAGTCCCGGGCGGCAATTTCGTCGGCCTGGGTCCAGTCGGAGAGGTTGAAGCGGGTGCCATGCTGGTCCTCGGCCCTCTCGAGGAGAAAGGCTCCGTCGGACAGAATCTTCATCAGGTACCATTCCATGTTGGATTTTCCAGACCATTCACGCATCATTGTCCAGCAGTTGAGGACGCAAATGAGAAAGTGCTCGCTTGAGGACTTGGGTTCCGAGATGAGCTTGGCCAGGACGGAAGCCCAGATATCCAGGCGTTTCTTGTCCTCGGTGCTGTCGGGGCCTGCCGAGTTAGCAAAGCAAGTGTGAATGAGAATGGAGAGTGGATCATGGCGCTGGAAGGACATGAAGCGTTCGACGTCTCCGACGGAATGGCGGTGCTGGTGGTTGTGGTTCCGGGCATAGGAGCGGTTGTTGGAGGAGAGGACGGATTCCACGGGTTCCAGGCCACGGTGGGGGTTGAGGAAGACGTTGAGCTCCGAGCTAGAGAGGGCAGATATCCTTGTGGGCAAGTAATCCGGGTTATTTCGTATCTCGGACAAGAATTCAAGAAACGAGTCTCTAGCGGAAGCGGAAATGTCGTCCAAAAAGGTAGCGCCGGTGCGGGAGGGCGACTCTCCAGCGGAGAGGGTTGAGATGGTGTTGACGCTCTCGGATGAGCCGAGGATGGGGGAGGACTGTGATTCCAGGTCAGGTTCGAGCAGGGCAAATCTCCTGAGTTCGTCGCAGCTTTTTCTGACATCCTGAATGGCATTGTAGAGGGCGGCAAAGTTGTCCTTTTCATCCTTGCGGAAGCTGTCGACCAGGTTGCGATGGGCAATGTCACCACAGCGCGTCAGGCGGGCACCGAGCGCCGTGCTGATGAGGGTCCTCTCCAGGCGAACACGGGTAATGTTCCTCTTGCGGCCTTGGTACTTGGACAGACGGGCCAGGTGGGCTAGCTCCTGGAGGGTGGTGGTGTCCCTGGGCACGGGAAAGCTGTGGTTGGTGTAGAGGGCGACATTGTCGATGAGGGGCCTGGGCATCCGGGAGGACAGCCTGTCTCCATGTATGGTATTGGACCTAACGGGTAGCTCCTGGGGGTATGTGACCACGGGCGGCAGGKCRGAGGAGGCGGGACATGATGTCGAATGTCGTGCTTTTCTGCTGACGCTGTGTGGTGGTGGTTGTGTTGAGTCGAGACGAATTCGCTTCAGGGATTGAAGAGAATTGGGACGCAGCAACTAGCAAGGCAAACCACCAGCTCAATTGATGGCGCGAGAGAAGGCAGAAAAGGCCGCTGGGTTGGGAGGAGAGAAACGGGGGTGGTGGTGAGAGAGATGGGAAGCAGAAGGAGGTTGAGAGGGAATTTACGGAGCGCGGCGAACGCAGCTCTGCCTGGCCAATGCAGCTTTTTTTTCTCTTTGGGGGACCTGCCGCCCCAGTCTGGCCGCTGCCGCAGGGCGCTAGCTACGGCCGTGCAGTGAAACGGGCCCGCTTATTTCGAGTTATTACTGAAGAGCAGCGGGTTTTGCTGCAGTAATTGTTGGGACGAAGATAGATGACTAAGCTCTTATCTCGTCACGTGTGCTACCCGGTATCCGATGCAATCAAGATGTTGGGTTAGGGGAGCAACAGATGCAAGAGATGGTCACGGAAAATATGAGAAAAAACCAAGAAGACAACATGTTGGACATATTTGGAAATTATCGGGGCTTTTTTTTAAGTCAACAGTGGCCGTGTTGGTAAAATCACAAGCGGCAGTCCAATTCACCAAACTGACGGCGGTGCCGTCTTATTCAAGATCTACTGCTGGGTTAGGGGAGCAAACGGATGCAACTTGACATATTCTAAATTTATAAAAAAAATAAAATTGACGAAACAAAGCTACGCATACCACACTGAGCTGCTTCAATTCTGCCACAATATCTGTATCGGGCTTGCGCTACTACTCTCTGCGCTGCACAACTGTCGCATGTATGCGCAGACGGTCCTCAACAAGTCACAAAAAGCCTCACACCGTGATGGAGTTGGAGAAATAAGAGATAAATATGAAAAACTCCAAAATGAATCAGCGACAGCACTTGAATTTTATCAGAATTTGGAACAATTGTAGAGGGCTCTTGAATCAACCTCACCCGCCTGCTCTTCCAAGCGCAGCACAATTAGATAGGGCCGTACTCAATGGCAAGACATCGAGTCGCACAAAAATAATAGAGCAGCATGAAAAATGTACTAAAATACAGTATAATTCATTCATACCACAGAATAACTCTTGGAGGCACAGAAAAATTGCAAAGCGCTTTCCCGCGGCTTGTCTAGGCTGGCCCATAGGAGAGTACCGTTGTGATTCCGACAGCGGACATTGTGCGACGCGCAAAAATGATAACTTGAAACAGAAAGTTGCATTAATTCTGGGATAATTCTTAAAAACTAGATTTGTCGAATTTCAGGGCATACAGAAATGCTGAATTGTCATTTCACTCAAGAGCTGTTCGCCTCATATTCCGGCACACGAGGTACATCTGTCACACACATGATAGCCAACCGTCTCATCATACCAAAATGCTAGAAATTAATAAAAATCCCTGAAAATTTCTAGCGAAATCTCTTGTATCATTAACGTGGCTCTTGCAGTGTTGAAAATAGTAAAGCGTGATTGCTGGGAGTCGGATCGATGTGAGGCGGACTCGAAAAATATAGGTATGTGGCTAGTAGCTCGCAAAAGAGGGAATTTAATACCTAATTCTTCCGCCTTTGAAACGAGGCACCCCTTGTAGCTTTGTAGCTGAATTTAAAGCGGCCATGCAGGCACGCTGTTCATGTCCAAGATGGCGTGCACGAATTAAGCAGTCGCAGTCGCGGATACAAAATTGACAGAGTATATGTGTAGCTGGCCGCTCACAAGTGTTACTAGCTAGTGCTGGGTCTGCCTAATTTTGTATCTATATGGATTGCTGCAAGATCAAATACTTGTATTCAAGATGGAACAGACTCCTAACAGATATCCTTATCGCCAGCGATGGCAATGACCTATTTGTTCTAACACAGAACTCATCTGTCCTCACAAGACAGCAACCGCCAGCAAATTATGTCCTTTCCCTGAGAAATACGCAGATACATCTGTTCACAGGGCAGCCTGTACTGGCCTCTCTCGGCACACTTCCGGCTTGTTGTGCTGTCGGCAGAGAGATAAGGTATAACATATATTAGTGATTGTTGTTGCACTCAGACCATGTAGCGGTGTGCAGCCTGTGCTTTTGTAAGCATTCGGAATATCTTGAGGCTCAGAGTACTCCAAGTAGAGTTTCAGAATGCGGGGTTGCCACAGTTGTAGCCATTCTTCCAGTGTGACCTGATATATACAAGTTCTTCCTACTCGAAATAAGATATATATAATAATTAATATAAGGAATGCAATTACTGAATTTTAAACGGATTAAAAGTTCCCTTAAGTAGAAAACGTTTAGTAACCGAATAACCGTTCAACAGAACAAATGATGGAATGAGAGGTTCAAAGTGCCATGTATGTGCTTTGGTGACTTAGATTCCATGACTCACTGATTCGTGACACTGGTTAAGAAATGCCTACGCCATAGCGCCAGTTCATCCATCATCGCAGCTCATACACTATTTCGAATCAACAAGTAACATTGCCATGGTCGGTGAGCGCCATCTTCCCGCTTAGGTAGGCATTGGAACACCGGTTATCCAGCGGAGTAACTCTTTTGACTTTGGAGATTTCGGCGCCCTTTGTACACAGGCAAACAGCACGGTCAGCCTTGGCAGGCTCGGCCTACTGTGCTGTTAACAGGCAAGGGAGGGTTACATCCAACGCTGGAAAGGCCAGGGTTGGCGGCCACGGATTCTGCCTCGGCGCTCTGTGTAGTGTGGAACGGCACGCTACAAGAACGACCGTCTCAGTTACAAGCACGCCGGACTGCCGCTTGCAGCTCATTGGGACGATGCAAATTTATGGTCGCCTGTCCAGAGTGCTATCTACTCCCTTGCTACCGCGCACTTGTGTTAGTCTCCATAACAATAATCTACCAAGGCTGCAACCGAGTTCTCTGACAGATCGCGGCGTAAAGGTGGGTGGGGTCATGCTCCTAGACCCTGCCCGTTGCGCGCACATCAGCAGCCACTGACCCGGCGTTAGCCAACGGGAATCAGGCTACAACCGCTGTCTGCGCTGTCCCTGCAGCCTTTGTATTGTTTCTGGTGCGACAAGATTATGAGCTGTTGAGTGGCTAGCGAATCCTTTCAAAGCTGCTCTGCCCTCATGTCAATAGGCAAGGTGATGCGCGAGCTACCCGCTTCGCTTCACTTGCACCCAACACAACAGAAGACATAGGGGTGACAAATCTTGGCACCATCTTTGCAGCAGTTCACGCCTACATGGCAAGATAATACTTCTATAAGAATTTACAAGAAAAAAGCACCGAAAAAAATGGCAAAACATATTTCCAGTACACAGGCGAAGGATATTGTGCAGAAACTGGGGGAGAAATGGGGCCTCCCCGACGCTGCTATGATGAAGGCTATCGAGGACTGGAAACCGGAATATCGTCGTGCGCTGGACCGCACGTTCTTGTCTCTGGAGAACGCAGCCTCTCATTCTATCAAGACGTAAGACACCGCCTCTATAAATTTGATTTAACCGCCGCCTGTTCGCCGCGTTATTAATTCTGCAGCTTAGATTGGCCAAGGAACTTTATGGCAGCGACGCACGCTTCGTCTTCGAGCTGCTGCAGAACGCCGACGACAACAAATTTTCAGAGGCAACCAGAAAAGCCGCAGCTCCATACATTACCTTTAAGGTTTATCGCTCAAAGATCATAGTGGAGTGCAATGAAGACGGCTTCACGGAACGCGACCTGACGGCGATTTGCGACGTCGGTCAGAGTACCAAGGCAACCGAGTACGGCTACATCGGCGCTAAGGGTATTGGGTTCAAATCAGTCTTCATCGCGGCATCCAAAGTCTACATCCAGTCTGGCAATTTTTCTTTCAATTTTGAGCACAAAAAGGAGGATCCAGGACTTGGCATGGTGAGGCCGATCTGGGTCGAGCCTGCGGAAGAACTGCCTGGGCCGCTCACTCGCATGACACTGTGGTTGCACGACGATGAGGCAGACGCTGATGACCTACGTAAGATCATTGTTAATCAGCTGGACAGCCTACATGAGTCTTGTCTGTTGTTTCTCAAGAACTTGCAATGTATTCAGGTTCAGCACTATGGCGATGACGATCTGCTTCTTAAGACAACTCGGTTTGCGAAGGAGAAGATTGACGAATATCGCATTAAGCTCACACGCAATATTGCTACAGCGGTTGATGATACTACGACATGCGAAATTTATCACGTCACGAAGCAGAAAGCTCGGGACCTGGCTGAGAGTGTCGGCCGCACTACATCGGGTTCCGCGACAGCGAAAGACGGCGCTTCATCGGCAGAAGTCATTTTGGCATTTCAACTGAATGAGTTGTACGAACCAAAATGTGATTCCCGGCAAGAATTATTTGCTTTCCTGCCCCTTTGCTCTCATGACTACAAGGTTAGTGTGCCTTTCATTTGCTTACCCTTTTCGTTTCTCTGTCCTTCGTTCTGAAAGTTAAAAAGTTTATTATCCAATCGGATTTTGATACCACTGGAAACCGCCAAGGAATTATTGTCACATCTAAGCGCAACCGTGAGCTTAGAAAATGGATCGCGACTGCATTTGTAACCGCTGTTCTCGAATTCTGTCAGCATCCAACTTTGTGCTATCAATGGCCAGAGTTCTTACCAAATTCAGACGAAAACACCTGGGACGCTTTCTGGGCCGGTCTTAACGCCGAAATTAAGCAGAGACTGGCCGAAGCGGAGGTTTTGGAGTCGCGGTCACTGCCTCAGCTTCGACGCATCGACGAACTTCGGCGCCTCCCAAGTGTCTTCCATGTCAATGGCGAGCCGCTATTTAACGACAAAGGGAAAGATATATTTATATCTTCAAAGTATCCTCTCAAGTCGCAGAGAATTTTGTCAGAATATGGGTTGAAAGTTGCTTACGGCAATGAGATGTTAAACTTGGTTGAGCAGGATATGCAAAGCCAGGAACCACGCATGCACAGTGAAGCATGTCTAGGAGAATGGCAATCCGCGGTCTCACTTCTCCTTGCCTCTTTTATTGAAAAGGACTGGTTTGTTGATAGAATTCGATCGCTTCCATTGCTGCCACTAAGCAACGGAAAGTGGACAAGCGCGAACATTTCGACTGTCTACTTTCCAGCTGCTGAGGGCATTCCCATCCCCCCCAATCTAGAACTGGACATTCTTAGCCAAGATGCGTGCCAAAACCACCATCGAAAGGACTTGTTCCGTCTTTTAGGGGCTTCCGAGGCTAGCATTGGGTTCATTCAATCATCCATCATTCGTCTGAATGCTAAGAAGTCAGAACAGTTCTACTCAGATATCCGAGCACACCTACATTTTTTATATCGCACATGCTGTCACCCATCGTCTGAAATGAATTCTGCTCAAATTTTTATTGTTGCAAGTGACAATAGGTGGACTTCAGCGCGCCACAATGACATTTATCTCTCGTCTTCCACAGATCCATACAGCGCAAGGGTCCTACTGGCAGAAATGAACCCAGATTCCGACATCGTGGTCAAATTTACACGAGATATCTATATGTTGGAAGTCCCAAGTCCGCCGTCTTCGGATCATCCAACTTGGGAAAGATGGCTCTATGACTTTGTAGGGGTACGAGAGCGTCTGCGGCTCGTGGCCCCGAACGGGAATGATCTCTCTGACGTCTTGATATTCGTGCTGCAGCATCGCCTAGAATTTTTCTTGGGATTATTGGAACATGTATGGAAGCATGAAGCTTCGCAATTGCTTGCGAATCGCTCCTGGATGCGGAAAATCTGCCGAATTGAGGCATCAGACCTATGCCAAGTCAACTATAATGTCACATTGCAGAATACTTGGCTCCCACACAAGGTTCTCAAAGAAAAGGTCGGGCAGTACATCTCCGATGATGGTGGTCGTTGCGGTTTCCCATTCCTTGACACAGTGTCGTCGGATGCGACGGGGCAGTTGGACCCTAAATGGGGATTTTTATCCAACGACTTTGGAGTAGGCTCGGAAGACAGTCTAAATTTCTATTTGGAAATCTTGAAGTCTATTGAACGAATTGATGATTGGTACAACGAGCTCTCACTTGGGCAATTTCAGCGTATCTACGATCTCTATGTTGTCATCGCCATGAAGCATGCCGTCGAGAAAGATTCAGTTGCCGCAACGAAACGACTCAAGTAAGATCTTCTGTATTTTTGACTCACTTTATACTAATTTTCTGCCAGAGACTTTTTCGAGGACAGCTATATCTTTGTTTCTGATTCGGGAGATACAGTGAAAGGAGGTTTGTCTGATTTCGTGTGGCGTGGTCCAGCCAAGATGCGGAAGAAGCCAGCGCTGCAGCCTCTGTACAAGAGAACGGTCGGGGACAAACTTCCTTTCATTGAGCAACTATTTTACCAAACACTGGAGATTCCATCCGCGTCATTAGCTGATATTATTGAAGAACTCAAAGCTATCCGAGATGACGACGAAGGCGCTGAGAATATCATGGAGCTTTACAAGTACTTGGACAAATCGGGGCACTCAGTCACCAGCCTGAGGTATGTCTCTGGCCTAGTTTCCGGTTTATTTCAATGCATACTAATAGCCCTGTAGCTCTGCGTTCAGAAGCAACGCCCTCATCATGGTAGAGTCACAGGGCCAGCGCGGCTGGTACAAGACCTCGGACACACTGTGGTCCAGCTCCGCACCCATTCGCGGAAAGGTGACGCTCGACGCTCACTATGAGGCTCTGGAGAGCTTTTTTGTCACCAAGATAGGCGTCAAATCTCTCACCTTCGACATGGTGTACGATGAGCTAGTACATGTGCCACAGAGCATCTCGATGGATGACATTACAGTCTCACTGCTGGCACTGTCTAATTTTCTTCGGGACGAGAGCCCGGCGCGCGACCCAGCTCCCCTGAAAGGCGCAAATATCTTCCCTATTAAATACGGAAACAGTGAGCCGGTTCTGCGGTCTGCTGAGACAGATTTCGCGATTGCCGACCGTGTACATCTTCAAGAGCACTTTGGCGGTAAAGTTGCGCTGCTGAACTTTGACCTGGAAGATATTCACCGATTGCGTCCACTTCTTTCATGGCTCGGGCTCGAGAGCCGCTTTTTGTCGAATAGCGTACGAGAGATTATTTCCGTGTCGCCAGGATCGGGCAACATAATCGCGGCGTCTGGCAGAGATTTGCGCCGGAAAGCCTATTACATCGTTCGGTATGTCGCTCATCCGTTCGCATCGCAGAACGTATTCTAACAGGTTTAGCGTGGCCGCTACCTACGGCAGTGCAAAGTATGAGGACGATCCTGCCGAATTGTACCAACTACTACGCGATGCCGAGACACTAGAAACTGACGATATCCACGTCACGCTCCAGCTGTCGCAGAACGGCAAGACCACCCCTATCGAGGATTCCTCGCCCAACATCCATATTGACGAGTCCAATTCAGGACTCAAGTTTTACCTGCCCAAGAAGAAAAAAGTGCAATCAATTGCCTTCTCGTCTGTGCTGCCCCGAAAGCTCCTGTGGTGGCTCAAGGGATATCCAGACGGGCGCGTGGAAGATCGTGAGGATGTTGCTGCGATTAGCGCCCTCTCGCTCGTTTTGTCGTGCGATGTCCGGGTTCTGGATGAGATTTTAACTCGCCAGGGAGTACTGCAAATTGATGTGGATAATGTCGATGAGTTGGACGACGACCTCGAGGATGATTCCGAGGAGGACAACGGCGCCCTGACTCCTGATGCACAGAGCCAGACTGAGACGCTTGTCGAAGAGACGGCCCAGAGCCACATGAGGAGAGAACGGGTGGCATTTTCCGAGCCTCCACTGCGTTCACAGCCCAGGGATTCTTCCAACCTTGGCAGCTTTTCCCCCCAGAGATTTATGCAGGAACCGTCGTTTACACCGGATATTTTCCCTGCCACGCAAATAGCTCACCTACCACCTTCATCCATGGCGGCGGGGAGCAATGGCTGGTATCGTGCTATTTTAGAGCGTGTCGTCAATTCCGCGAGGGTAGCTTCATTCCCTTCACGAGGCTCATCCGGTGTATTTAACATGGATAGCTTGCGAGGCGCGCTATTTAACGATGATGGAACCTCTAGTTTTCACGGTTATGAGGTCGGACAGGCATACAGTTCCGATACTCAGTTTCAACGCGATCTGAAGGTCGGAGCAGCGGGTGAGCTTTATGTGAGTAAAAATCGTTCTTGCATACAATTCATGTGGATTTTAATTAGATCATCAGGTTTTTGAACTTCTGTCTTCGCTTCATCTGCCTGGCTGGGGCCGCGACAACTGGCAGAGTAGGATTCGAACATGGGTGAATATACATCCAGACTATACTGACCTTCAACCGTGGAACAATCGGGAGACGTCCGATTTTGTGTATGACGATACGGCCGGGGAATTTACAGCGCACTTGGTTGACCGCGGTTATCTGTCTTCTTCGGAGTGGGGAGGCGCGTGCCCGAAGTACTTCATTGAAGTCAAGTCGACAACCAGCGTCTGCGGCACCCCGTTTTATATGAGCGGTAACCAGTACGATTTGGTGAGTCCGGGTTGCCTACCTTACTCCCGGCGATTTAGTGTGCGCTAACTAAAATACCTAAATTTAGATGCAGAGCAAGCACCAGAGCCAAGACCGATCCGAAGTATACATGATTCTGCGGGTGTTTGGTTTGAGAGGGTTGTTGGGGATGTGCGCCTATCTCGACCCGGAGGAGATGCGACAGAACGGGCAGCTTTTGTTTACAGCGCCAACTTGGTCCATTGTGCCAGCGTGATGGAATTTCCAATCGTTACAGCTTCATGTTTTACCAGTTCACTACACAATTTTTGCTAACACACTGTATACCTGCCGGTGAGAGGAAACGTTGGGTTGATGTCGGACCGCCACCAGGATCTGCAGATCGGGGGATCAGCTCGTGCCCGGAAGGAAAAGCCCATGATGCACTTTCTTTTTACGCCAAGGTCATGCCAACGGTCCTGGAAACATCTCTAAATAGAGCGGGGCACTCTCAATGAGGACATTCTCAAGTGCGACATTGCGATGGTTGTGACTAGGAGTACACATGCTGGCAAGGTTTCGAGATTCGGTCAGAGGTTGACCTGCCACACTCCCGGCTTTCTTCAATCAGCTGTTCCCCTCCATGACTAGTACGTGCCCTGCGTGACAGTTAAAGAGTTGTAAGTTGCCCGATTTTGGCTCTGTGGTTGTGGGTCTGTCCTTGAGTGCATGCAGTAGCAGGAGGGTATTGACGGCGCGCGTTGGGAGTGAATGTAAGCAGGGGAATTATTGCATCTAAATCAAGATCTAATTAACATTATATTCAAGACGTGGAGCTGATGGAGCGTGTGGGTCACCAAGAGCATTCGTGTCAAGGCAACAACTCTAGGGCTGCCTCGCCAATTTTATATATATCGCAAAGAAAAACTCTCTCATAATCATAAACAAAAGTAACCCTAGCATGAAAACGCTGATAGCCCCAATCACGGCCAACGAAACAACCGCAAACCAGGCCGCAAAAGCCGCGAACCCTTGCCACTGCGGCGCCGCCTGTGCTCCCACCTGGAAGGCGGAAAGAACAATACTGATCAAGGCAAATGCAAACAAAAGGGGCGGATACAGCCTAGAAAACGTGTCGGCGTACTGCCACGAAAGCTTATGGAATTTCCACTTGCCCAAGGCTGGCATGGCCCAGAGGTTGAGACGTGTTAGTCGGAGCTGGCCGTACCGATAGCGCAGAGAAACATCTTCGTCCGTTACTGAAATGGGTTTTCTGAGTCTCGGTGCCTCTGGTGAAAAGCAGGATATAAAGGCCAAAAAGGTAGCAAAGGTGAGCGGCTCGGGCACAAGAGTCATGCCTTTGGATGCAGATGCGGGCCGGAACGTAACAAAGGCGGGAAGCAGGTGCAGGCTCTGTGCAAGCCTAAAATCGCTTTCATGACGCACGAGATAATGCCATGTCCTCATATATCCCAAAGTCGCCTTCAACAGAGCTTCCCGTTCTTCCTCAACTGTGGTCGTGGACCCAGGGTCCAAGAGCGGGGTCTTGACAGCGGTAGCGGCGGATACTCCCGTCCTCGGCGTGAGATACACCTCCCAAAAGGCATGGCTTAGAAGATAAAGAGGGATGGGTTTAATAAAGACACGATTCTCGGCCCAGACCAAGTGAAGCTCCGGATTTTCTGTAAGGATGATGCTGCGCCCGCGGACGATCTGCTCGTGGAGAGTCGAAATGTGCGAACTCGATTGCGTGGCGACGAGCCACAGGTACGGAAACATCTTGTCTAGACGGGGCGTCAAGATGTCTTGGCGGAGATAAGAGATCATGGCATCGGTAGACGAAGAGAGCGGCACTGCGGGTTGGCCTGGCAGCCAGTCCTCGCCGGGATCCGTGGGTGCAAGCTTGTCACCACCGATCCCCGATGCGACGGCCAGGCTGCCGCACAACTCGGAAGGCCGTGGGAAGGGCACCAGGAGAGTCATGGGCGAGCGAGAAGTCGAGAGAGAAGGATTGCTTGGTTCTGTGGACATTGGTTTGAAAGGGCGGCAGATGATTGAGCGACCGGAAAGCGCGGGTAGTTTCCCGATGAATTGTTCAGCCAGAGCTCAGGGGATCAACACCAACAGCGAGACTGCAAAAGATCATAATATCATATTTCAGATACTGGAGGCCTTCTTTGCGTCACCCGCCCACAGCTTTCTGCGGCTGACCAGCCTGCATAATGGCGCCTCAGCTCAGGCGCATTCGGGGGCGCAGCACCAATGAGGCCGCACAGCCCGCAATTCCACATCTGGACGGTTTGCGATGCCTGCATTTCAGCCCCGTTCAAAACCACCCTCGTGGTTAACCCCAAAGCTCTACAGCATGTCCCATGTTAAATACCCTGATTTGGGGCAACCCGCGACGGCTGCCGTTGCTCCATTTTCCCGATCATTCAACGCTAATAACCACCCACCCTTCACATCTCCACCATGTTCCGGATATTTACAGGTCAGAGCGAGAGACCGCCAGCGCCAGGGCAATTCTCAGACGACGAAGACGAGTGTGACGAGTGCGACGAGAAAGCGTTTTCGGCCCAATACTCGGACGACGAAGACGAGTGTGATGAGAAGGCGCTTCCGGCCCAGCTTCACCAAGAGTATACCCCTCCCTCGGAGCGACGAAAAGTGTCGACAGAATGTTATCACGGCGCCGCGGCAGTCGAGTGCGTTACCCTCTTGTACAGTGTACACACATAAAGTGACATAGAAAGCTGATAATCAATTTATTAGCATTGTGCTTGTTCATGGCCTTGGGTCCAAGTACGAGACAACATGGGCTCACAAGCGCGAGGACGGCTCTCGCTACCATTGGATACGCGAGCAGCTTCCCAAAGACATGCCCGACTCGAGGATCCTCGGCTTCGAGTACCCTTCACGGTGGTACGATGACCCCGTTGCAACGAGCCTGACCGAGTGTGCTTCACAACTCTTGCGGAGCCTGATCCAAGACCGCTGCCACACTAATGCTCCCGAGATGTGCCGGGCAAAGGTACGACGTGCTCCTTGATTGATAGTTGGATCATGGTCTGATCTGCTGCAGAGAACGCGACCCATCATACTTGTAGGCCACAGTTTCGGTGGCCTAGTAATTAAACAAGTGCGTATCTGCTCTAACTATCCCGCCTGACAGGACAATTCTCTGACAATCAATATTTAGGCAATGGTCATGGCCAGCCAGATTCTCAGCTCCAATTCCCCTAGAGTCCGGTATGAGAATAACCGAGACTTGCTTTCGGCAATCGCTGGTGTTGTATTCCTCGGAACCCCGCACAGAGGATCTGGCTTCGCAGCCCTTGCAGGGTGGAAAATGAGCCTGGGAAGCTATCTATGGCGCGTAAAGTCAAACGACGAAATCATCACAATCCTGAAGCCAGGCTCGTACGTTCTGAACGAATTGCAGCGGACTTTCGCCCAGCTGCGTTATGACGAGCGTATGCTGGACCTGAAGCTGGTCTGCTATTACGAGTTGCGAGCGGTCCCATATCTGAACAAAATGGTCGTATCTCAATCCTCTGCTTCGCTCGACGGTGCTGAATGCCATGGCGTGGATACCAATCACATGGATATGAACGCCTTCTGCGAGGGCGACAACGGAAAACACGACGGGAACTACGGACACTTTATTACAGACATACGGGGCATATTTCACAGCGCACCATCGATAGTGTCGAAACGATTCGATAAATGGGTCTACGGCTCCGATGCGCCGGATGCCAATCGTGAACGCCTTCAGCGGTGGCTAGATCCATCTCGAGATGTGCAAACAATCACATACATGGAGAAGCTAGATATCCAACGAGCGGCACCATATACCTGTCAGTGGATTCACAAGACACAAGAGTTCAACAGCTGGAAGAGTGGCTCGGAGCAGACCAACAATACCCTCTGGATCAGTGGGACGGCGGGTTCGGGGAAGAGTGTGCTGGCGGCATATGTTATCAACACACTGAAAAATGACGCCAAAAAGTCTCTCGGCCATACTCCGACATGCGTAAAGCCCATCTCTGAGCCTTGTGAGTTTAGCGACTCTGCAACACCCGTGCTCATGTTCTTCTGCGGCGTCGACAGGAAGAGTGAAAGCACCGACCGAATGCTGGCCACTCTGGTCCATCAGCTACTTTTGGCAAGGCCGAAGAGCCAAGAACTTTTCAACATCGCCGAGGAAATGTACAAGGAGACGTTGAAGGGCGAGGAAGCCTGGTCCTCGACTCTGGCAAGGTACTTTGCGAGGATGACCTCAGTGACAGGCACAGTGTTGTGAGTTGTTACCCTACGCCTTGCATGACGAACGTACACTAATGCCCTGCTCAGCATTGTCATTGACAACTTGGAAGATATTCCACAACCAGCTTTGCTCCTAGAAAAACTCTCGATCCTCGGAGCGGTCGATAATGTACGCCTGCTCATCTTTAGCCAGGAGACGGACCAGATAGCCCACGCGCTCGAGGATCATTTCGGAGTCCAGAAGCCGCTTTTCATTACAGATCACTCCTCGCAAGACATCAAACAGTTCACCGATCTACATGGTACCGCTTTGATGACGGCGCGGCCGCAACTTCTCGACAAGAAGGACTTCATCATGAAGACATTGCACGAGAGAGCGCAAGGCATGTTCCAGTGGGTAAACTCGGCGCTTGAAGAACTTAGGTCTCTCGTGGACCCGAGAGACGTTGAGACAAAATTGAATGGCATCCGAGGACACCTTACTCAAACCTACGACAAGATATTCGAGAGAATGTTGGCGGACCGTGATGACACCGAAAAGCGAAGAATTCAGCTGGCTCTGAAATGGATCGCTGGCTCCGCAACGCCAGTGACGGCGGTGGATCTCAAAATTGCACACATGATTCAAGAGAGAATCCTCCTACGGGACCAGGATCCAAACAAGGGACGGGCGACGATAGAGGCTGAGGGTGACATTCGGCGCATGTTTGAGAGTGACGAGAGCCGCGAGGTCGCCGAGCGCGAGGCCAAGAAGTACCTGGGCACTATCGTCAACGTTCGATCGGACGGTACCTTGCAGTTCAAGCATCCGACATACCTGCGTGCCCTGACGACACCAGACGGAGCGCTGACGCCGGCCTCGACGTTGAAGTTTAGGCTCAGCGAGGCCCACCGTGACATCGCCCTCATATGCATGACCGTCTGCCAGACAACGACATTTATCCACGCCAACTCCTTCATCACCTGGAGAATGCCCCTGGTACAGTACACATGGAGCTTTTGGGCGTATCACTGCAACAAAGCGGCAACAGGCTTCACAACGGCGGAGGATGGCGCGCAGCTCTGCAGCCTTCTGCAAGCCTACCCGGCCATGCAAGGAGACTTGGACAAGCAACAGGCCTTCCAAACGGCGTTCAACAGAATGATTGACGGTACAACAAGAGATGCCGTGCTCTACATGGAGGCGCTGATTGACTTCATGAGCCGGCCGCTGCGCGCCGTCTCTGGGCGGTTCTCGGACCGAGAATATGTCTTGTCGCTGCAACGCGCCCAGGAATCGCTCATCCAACCGACAAAGGACCTCTGCGCTCTCCGCAGGTCTCTTTTTGACCCAATCTCGTCTCGCTTGCAGCATATTGCCAAGTCGGTCAAGACAGCTGTCGACCAACCCTGCCCCAAGTCAACGGCGGAAACGCTGCAAAACAAAGCCTTGGACCGTGTCTCCGGGGCAGTCGGATTCCTAATCAGACTGTCTCCTTCCACCGTGACCAAGCTGTCGATTGATAGCTACCTCGAGGCTAACCCGTCCCTGCCACGCCCATACGGTGCTCCACGGATGCTCTTGGAGATTGCTCGCAATATTCGCGTGACGGCGCTGCGCCTCGCTGTTGATCCCATATACAGCGCCCTTCTGCTGACGGCTGGGGGCAAGTCCTTCTCTCCTCTGCACCCGCTGGTGTATCTAGCGCAGCTCCTGGAAGAAGCTGGTCGCTATCCGTATTGGGACGCCCTCCCTCCCGGCACCGACGTCATGGAGCCGTTCATCTGCGCGACGCAGGACTCCGAGTTCCCAAGCGCCAAATTTGTGCTGCACTGTTTTCAGTGGCGGGAGCCCCAGGCGACAAAGGCCGACGCCGACATGCCTTTCCCCCCGACGCCTACCAGCTTGTTGACGGCGCGGCCAGACTTTGCGGCTCACTACGCGCGCAACGCCATTGTCCAGATCGACCTGCGGCCGAGTCCCGGCTCTGGCGGTCAGGGTATTGGACTCAGCAGGGTTTCGACTGAGAACTGGGAGCAGGTGAGGCGGCTGCACCAGATGAAGTCTGCGCACTTCTACGCGGCCCAGGAAACATATGCCCTATTCCGCTCGAACAAGGACTGGCTGAACCAGAGCGTCCTCAACCCTCTGATGAACCTGCACATGCGGTTCAGCCTGGCGGTCGAGGAGCATACAAATACATCTCTTTATAAAGAAGACGCGGCCTCTGTTCTCGGAATATATGCACCGACTGAGGTTCGAGAGGCCCCGCTGAAGGCGTACATCCTCGCAATCCCCTACACGATCCGCGCGTATTTCATTCAATACATCGTCTTGCTTCTCGAGAGCTTCGGTCAGATCGGTACACAGGTGCTGACGATGCACTGGGTCAAAGTTGAAGCCGCTCTCAAGGAGCTGAGTAGCGTAAAGATCTTGTGGAGGCGCCTGCTTCCGCGAAACCGGGGCGGGACGGTCGATATCCAAGGAAACTTGATCCCTCCTGTGAATCCCATCTTCCTGGTACCGGCTCTTGCCCTCTTCTACCTGCGCTGCCTCTATCTTCCCTCCTGGGGCGCCTACATGTGGTACCACAGTTGGTCAAAGTTCCACTACGCCTGGAACCACCCGGCCACCTATCTGGCAGTGCAGAGGGAAGTGTCCTCGGGGTTCTGGCACACCTTGTGGGTGATTTTCATTGGCGTCCTCAACGTCATGATTGGTGAGACGGCCATTGCCTTGACGCAGCTGCCTCCTGAATTGACCAGGAAGTGGATTGGAGGTGCCGTGTCTACATATGCGTTATTTCACAGCTTCTGCACTGTAGACCGTTCCATGTTTGGCATCGTAGCCTCCCTGGCGACTCTCCTAGCCTGCTGCAAGATGATACTGTACGATATTGACACGGTATCACAGGTCCTGCGTTTCAGCTTCTTCTTTTGGTTTACCGTATTTATTCAAATGGTGGTATCCATGGTCAGACTAGGGGCGTTGGAGAGGGGAGGCGGGTGGGTGGCTGTTATCGGAGGCGCGTTGCTTCAGGTAACCACCATCGTTTTGTGCTGCGTTTACTGCGTCCCAATCAGCCAATTTCTTTGGTCCTGTGCGAGGCCCGGCCGCTGGTTGGCCGTGTGGATCTGGACTCACTGGCTCAGCGCCTCCATCGTGGCGGCTAAGGCCATCGGGATGGCTTGTCTTGTTATGGGCGTGTGGAAAGCATACTGGTACATGCACAAGTTTGTCTGGGACCCTCACGATATAGAGGGCAGCCTGAAGCAGCTGCTAGAAGCATCGCAGCTCA
>JANAKD010000039.1:0-57232 GCA_027627215.1 Lecanicillium saksenae | reverse complement strand
TCTCAGAGTCGAGGACCTCGGTGAGAGGTGCGGCCAGCGCACCAGCGAGCAGGGAAATGAAAACGGTGGTAGTGGTAAACTTCATTTTGCCAGAAAATGATACAAGTAGAATAGAAAAGAAGAGAGAAGAGAAAANGTTGAGAGGAGAAAAGTGTGGTTGAGAGTGGTTGATGATGAGAATACTTCCTGTCCAAGTGCGAATCCGTCGTCTCTATATATACTTGTTGCGATGCTTGCTTACACGAGCAAGCTCACAGAGACTCGATCACCGAGTGAGCTAAAGTGAGCTTTTGATGCCGTAGTCGGTTAATCCGGCAGCAATCTTGGTCGCAGTCTTGGCATGAAACTCGGCATGATACTGGATGAAGGGGTCCGCACTTCGAGATCGGCCTAGAACGCCGCTGCGCGTGTGTGAAGGGGACTTACATGGATGACGCCGCTAATCCACGTCTGTAGCACGCCTGGACTCTGCTCCGGCTCTGCTATGCGTAATCCACGGATAATAGCCCGGATATGATTACTGCTGATTTAGAATCAATTTAGCAGAATAATTTGTTCCATTTGACAAAGGTTTCCAAGATTGAACTGCCCTCGATAGATTGAAGGCGCAGTTCGGTCGTGGACATATTCCCGTCGACTCTCCGGTCTGGATTCTTCAATAACCCTACATCCCAGTCATGATACCGTCCGAATTATCCATCTCAGACATGGCTCTGCCGCTTAGCCGAAGAGCACCGGCTCCGCACGCATACGAAGCTCCCCAGCCGACATCTTCAGCCCAGCCCAATCCCGCATCAGAAAGATCATTAGCCACATCGCGGGTCGGCATCGACCGGAAACGGCACCAATGTCTTGGCTTTTGTCTTGGCTTTGCATCTGATTTCCATTTTTGGATCTATCTGCACGCAACTCGTCTGATAGCCACACTGCACGCCAGGTGGTGGGCGGGGTTGTCGTGCGCACATCAGCGTTTCAAGGGCACACGGGGGCGTTTCAGACGCGCCGACTCCTAAGCCACACCACGACGTCCCCGGATGAAGCTGCTCATTGGAGGAAAATATTACCATCACGAAGATATAATATATTTGATGTGCATAATTAACAAGTGGTAAAAAAAAAATGCTATGTACAAACGAGCTAAAACTTGACTCTTATGCTGTCATCTGTCACGTAGCCTCATGTCGTCTAAGAACTAGTGGATTTTCTCTCCTTTCGCCAACGTCTTATAAGTGCAGCTCTTCCAATCACAAGTATTCTGCAAGTGAGGAGTTAGTATGTATAAATTTGAATTAAGTGATGAAAGGGTATTTACCTGGTGAACTTCGGTACCCCACCACTTGAAGTGGCTGGCGGCGCCAGTGTAGAAGATGGAGAAGAAGATCAAGATTCCCGCTATGGCCACGGAGCAGTCCATGGCCGAGCTGAGAATGAAGTTGTACTGCTTCCACCACAGCCTCTTGCGCTGTTTCACCCAGAGCCCAAACACGAGCCCGACAATGCACCAGCTGCCATAGTTGACACCGGACGCCGGCGGGATGAAGTTGAGGCCACCGAGGAACAGAGGGATATGGATGTGCTTGAGCCACTTTGTTTTGGGGAAAACATAATGCTTGAGGATATAAACGGCCGGCGGCAGCAAGGCGCCGAGGAGGAAGAACCAGAGCAGATCGCGGTATAGAGCACCAGGCGCAAAGAAGCGTCGAGGGCCAATGGCACCCCAGACCATGCTTGTGTTGAAATGGGTGCGGGAGAATGGGCACTGGAATCCGTTGTCGGCCTTGTTGGTGCAGATGTTGGGGATGTGGTTGAGCGCCCAGTTCAGGACAGATACTTGACCTAGCGTGCCCATGATAATGCCCACTACCTGGACGAGGAAAAGCTTGCGAGGGGGAATCTTGGCGTCGTTAGAGTTTGTCCTGGCAAAGGTTATAGAGTCATTACTCACGTTGCAGTATATTCCAAGCTTCAAATCCTGCGCGAATGCGAGACCCTTGATACCAGAGATATAGCCCAGGTTAAAGAACCAAATGTTGGCCAGCACCTTGCCTTCCCAGATGTATCCGGCGACCAAGCGACAGAAAATGTCAATCTGCACCTTGACATTGGTAGTTGCATACAACCACGCAAGCTTCTCTGGTTAGCACTCATCACCTCTCAGGGCGGGGGGGATTGACAACTTACAGGAATGAAGAAAACGGCAGAGATGAAGAGAGCGAGAAGCACACCGTACCAATGTAGCTGCACGGGGTAGTACTCGCAGGCAAAGATACCGACGCCAATCGAAACAAGTGTGGCAATGTAGTACCACCATGCTGGCACGGTTCCGTACGCCTGCTCCTGGACAGTCTTCTCCGTCTTCGGCGCAAAACCGAGCATGACCGCCAACGATGAGTTGCAGAAACCTTCGTACACCTCGTGGCGCTTCTCAAGAACGATCCAGGTAAACAGAGCAGCGATGCTGGCGAAGCAGAGGCCAAAGGTGTTGAGGGCGTAGGTGACAGGTAGATAAATCTCAGAGTAGTTGTTGTACTTCTTCAGATCCAGGATAAATCCGTCTTTCTTGTCAATGACTCGGCTCACATTGTAGACTTTGCCAGTGTTGTCGAAAATGGAGTTGCTTTGCATTGGTAGATAGCCGGTGAACCATGTGTTGCTGTAGTAGATGGCCGGCGTGATGATGTAGATCCAGAAAACTAGCGAAGCGAGGATGTTCAGGATGGCCCAGGCCGGGATGACAAGCGGCGAGCCAATGTAAGCGATTTGTGCCCCTGATCCAAGTCAGTCTTTAAGTATAACGAGTGCTTCGTCTTCCTTACAGTCAAATGTGAATGGCAGCAGGCCAATGCCGCTCTTCATGCCGAAGACCTGGTTGACAACGGCATTCTTGGGTGCAATCCAGCAGACCCACGTAAAGTATCCAAGAGCGGGAAAGATGAAATCAGGGAACCAGTACCAGATAAACGATGCCGCAAATGCGAGCATGAAGAATCTGTACCTCGAAGTATTTGAGATTCCAGCCGGGGTCCTAGAGGAGATTAGCCAGTCGTCGAACCAAAGAGTCATAGAGAAAACATACTCGTTCTTGTATGTTCTCTCAATAGGGTGAAGCGCCGAGTTCAGCGCAGTGTTGCCCAAAACACCTGGCCATAGCAGCCGAGGAGGCTCAACTACAATCGAGCGAGTCAACCCGGCGAGAGCAAAGCCGAAGAGCAAGGTTGCCAAGGTGATGCAAATCTCAAAGCCCCATCCGAGGTTCAAGCCATAAAAGACACGTTGCTCGGTGAGAACATCGGCACTGAGACGCGTGAGGAAGCTCAAGTTGGCAAGGATGTAGATGAGAATGTTCTCCTTGTAGTTGAACGGTCCAGGGTTAAGGCTGTAGCGCGAACCAAAGACAGTGAGGCCCCAGTCAGGGATGGCGAGATGCCAGAGACGGCCAACGGGGTAGGCCAGCAGCTGGATCGCCGACTGGGAGAGCGTGACAGCAGGGAAGCGGAACGTGAAGAGGGTGTTGACGCCGCTGCCGATGAGACAGAACGCAATGCCAATCACCCACATGCGTATGGTGAGGCACGGCATGTCAGGGTCATCTGGCCGGTGGCCGATACCAGCCGCGACCAGCGTCTCCTCACGTGAAGGGGCCGAACTGGCGACTACATGGCAAATCTGTCAATACTGCCGTTGCAACGGCGCGCCAAGGCCGGATCCGATGCCATGCAAACTTACTCGACGGCGGGCGGGGGCTAGCGTCGCCAGACGATGCCCGGCGGTCGCTATCATCCTTGAAGCGAACCTCGACGGTGTCGGCCATGGTGCTTGTCAGTGCTACTCAGGTGCCAAGAGAGACTATGAGCATGGAAGGGGGAAGATGGGAAGGCAGTAAGACGAGGACCAGGAGCAGGATCAGCAGAGGTAATTATGGCAGCAGACCGCTCCGTCAGCGATTGATCTGATAAGATCAATTTTTCATTCACGAGCCTCGTTGGTGCAAGCTTTCCCCAAGGAGCTTCCTCCTTTCATTCAGCTATAGCTCCATATATTTTTCCCTCGCCCCTAATCTAAACGAGGGTCTGGTTCCCGCGCCTCGGCCAACGATTGCCTGATTCTTTCTGCTGCTCGAACTTTTTTCGGGGGGCGGGTGAGCTGTGGTGCCTGTCCACTCACCCTAGGCGCGGAGCAACGACACTAACGAAGCATGGGCTACGCGGTGGAGAATGGACGAAAAAGAAGAATATCCACTCGGGATGGTAATATTACTCTGACTGCATAAGACGAACCATGGCAAAAACGCGAAGAAAAAGAAATAAAGTTCAATCAAGAAGCTATTGATCAGTCATCGCGTGAGCGAGCTGAAGAGATGGTTCCCCCGGCTTAGGCTGGCGCGAAGCTAAAAAAGAAAACGAGAAGGGAAGCTGCTTTGTGCTTACATTTCTCACCATCAGAGATCCAGTCCCCGAATCGACCGCCTGCCCGGCCGAAGCTCCGATGATGCTCCTCGGCGGCGCGCGAGGGCGCAGGGTTCTTCGAGGGGGACGCCACTCAGCAACGCGAGCGCGAGACCGAATCCTGGCCTCGAACAAGCAATATCACACAGGATTAACTCGGCAGAGGCAATGTTAGGTAACTGATTGATTTGATTTGATTTGATTTGATTAATAGTTAGTTATTGCCGTCGGGCGCACAATGCCTCCGCCATCGCTCCACCACACGGCGGCCATTTGCCCGCCAAGAACCAGCACATCATGCTGGGCGCCCCTCCTGTGTCTCCATAAGTTGAGCCGAATTCCGTGCTGAAGAGGGCAGTGCTCACAAGCCAGCTGTGGGCACCAGGGGTCCTTGTGGGCGATCGAGGTATTCCGCTAGTTATTGATTTTTACCAAGAATGTAACTTGTAGATGGCAGCCTTGCCTGCGGCTTCTCGACAACAGGTCTTCTTTCCTACTCTTCTTGGCAATGGATGCGAGGCCGTGGCTGTTGAATATATCACCGGCAGATCTGGAACATAATTCAGGGCATTAACTACAGCCTTGTGCATCCGTCGGTAACCACCACACCACTACAACAAGAAAAAAAAGGCAGGTAGGCTCGCAGTGCGGGTCTCGCAAGCCACAAAAACCAAGGGCTGGGATGGCCGACTAATCGGAGAGCATAACGGCAAATGCCAGCATGCTACAAGTCATTCAATACTTCATTTCGAGAGTGGCTAATCCCTCATCGAGACCGAATGCGGCGGACGAACCCTGCACCTGGTCTAGCTGCTTTGATTCAGGCTCCCGCTCATTTTAAATCTGTATTGATGGGCTTGCCAACGGGCGCCCGCTTGGACTTCGCTGTGATACCGCACACGCTGAGCCGATGCCATCGACCCTGTTCCTGTTGGAACGAACGGCAAATTTTAGCGAATAGGGAAATTATGGATAGCCGGGCTGGCTGGCGGCACCCGTTTCTTCGCCGTTATGACCCGATATCATGCATGGGCCTGCACAATGCATGGCGTCCTCGAGATGTGTCAGCTCCGCTGTGGTTTGGTTCACGTCGTAAAACAATAATTTCACACGAAAACAGTGGGCGGAATAAGTACATGTACAATATGTTTATTATCTCGCGTATTCCACGGTCCAGCAGCCGTTCACAACATATCTACAGGTGCCATCACATCGTTCCGTCATTCGTCGCGCACTATTGTGCCGGTCGTGTATACTTCATGAAGAATTCCTGAATCAAGGCGCTTGCTTCAATATGTGTTGGTTTGTCGAGCGCCGCAAGCTGCGAAAAGTTGGGCCACGGGGAAGGCCAGTCGTGCTCTGGTTTACCGTCAGCCTCGTCGATAAGTTGCCATATATTCGTCAAAAACTCACTCTGGTCATCGGTTTTGTAATGCTGCAGCACTCCGTCCTGGCCCTTGCAGGTCCAACTCAGATGGTGCACATCTCCATTGTAGAGATCTTCTTGCTTATTCGGAGTGTCACATTCATTTCGTTCGGCCCATCGTTTCAACCTATGGGGCACATATATCAGCACTTGTTTTGCACGGCATAGTAAGTTCAGTTTTAATCACACACCAGTTGGGAATCGACGGTTCAACACCACCCTCGCCTTGGCCGCCGTTGTAGTGCACCGACTCGTCTGCACCACCATGGAATTCAAGCATCGGGGTGGGCACGCGTGCAGGCTTGCAGTTTTGGTAGTTGTCATCGTTGTTGGTGTAAAACGAGCCCGATGCAGGGGCAAATGCAGCGAACTCGCCGCCAACAGTGGCATTGCATGCAATTGTGTCGACGAAACCGCCACCGCTGGACATGCCCGTCGCGTAGATGCGAGCGCTGTCGACGCAAAAGTTGCTGCGGACGTCGGCCAGCAGGTCCCACACAAACTGCAGGTCCTCCTCGACGGTCGCCTTGGAGTAGTTGGCACCGGCCCACGCGCCGTCGAGGCCGTTGGGGTAAACCATGATCTTGTCGCCCGTGTACTTGGCCAGGTCAAGACCCGTATCCGCCTCGAAGAAGAACCCGATGCTGCTGGAGCCGTGGAAGCCGACAATCACGGGATATTGGTGGTTCTTATCGTAGCCCTCGGGAACATGCGCCAGGTAGCCACGGTCCTTGCCGCCAGACTTGAGGTTCCGGATCTTCGGGAATGCGTTGAATAGGCGAGTCTTGCCGCAGCCAGACGTATCGCCGCCAGAATACGGCGCGGGCGCGTTAACGGCTCCGGCTGCCGCGAGGCTTGCGATGCCAAGGAGCGACGGTAGATACATTGTGATGCTTGCCTCCTTACACGCTGATATCCCACTGTGTCGTGAGACTCTCGACGTGGGCTGCCAGAGTTTAAAGGCAGTCGAGAGGAAACTAGCTTCGCACCTGCGCACTTGAGAAGCTGCCTGGCGTCGGCGGGCCAGCTGTCTGACCCCTGATGTCTCTCGGAGCTGTATGCCATTTTAGTGGTCACAATGTCACATCGGTCATCAGCTGATCGCGCCAGTTGCTGAGGATCGCAGCGCCCTGTAAATGCACGCTAAAAGGACCGATTAGGATCTTCATGGACAATTAAATAGTCCGAGCAGTGAATTTCTGCGTCTTTACAGGTTAGAATCCAAACAAGGCCGATATAACCTCAAGATGGATCATAATATCATAAATACTATGGCTTTGGCGAGCTTGTTAGCACTCGAGAAATTTCTAACCGACAACAGCGAGGGGCCCACAAACGGTATTAGTAGCAGGTGCAAGCGCAAAAAGAGTGGCGGGTCAAACAACAACGAGAAAAAGGGGAGGCAAGTATGAAAAGGTTGTAAATAGATGAGAAAGTAATATACAGGTAATCTTAATCAAAATATGCTCCAAATCGGCGGCAATCGGACGCTGGTCAGTATTGTGCCGTCCGGGATATACATATCCGTGATGATACGCCTGTTGGATCCATATGGACAAACAGAGAGCGAGAGTTAGTCCAAATAATGTCGACATCTCGATCGAGGAAAGCAGAATTATTGAAGATACTCGGCCTTGCTAAAAATCAAGAGTCCCGAAGACTAGTCCCTGTGTGCGTGAGGAATAACACCATATCCTCTACTTACAGTCCCTCCGGGTACTTTCGAGTGCTCTTGTACTGTGATTTGGTGGCAGCTGGCTCGGAAACACCTGTGGGCCACAGTACCTATTAAAGGAAGCGCTCTGTTGAAAGAAGCACCCTGCTAAAAGAAGCACCCTGCTAAAAGAGGCGCCCTGCTAAAAGAAACGACCTGCTAAGAGAAGCGCCCAGCTAAGAGAAGTGCCCTGCTGCTATGGGTGCCGTGTTAAAAGAAGTGCCCTGTTAAAATAGACCTCAGCAGCTCAGTTAAAACAAGCGGTTAGGTGAAACACCTTGTCCGTCAAAACAGTGGTCCGCTCGAGTCCGTTAAAATGAAAGAGGCGAGCGAGTGCCTAATTCTCGCAAACACTAATTCCACGCGAAATATAAATGCTTCGCCGTTAGTTCTTTATCCATTAAATAGCAGAAGTAAATGTGCCACAGATACAATTTGTCGAAATGGCCACAGGTGAAAGATCGCAACTTAGACACCATTTCTCAGTCGACCTGTGGTTCCTCCTTGATGCGAGTATATGTTTCAACCAGAACGTTACCATAATGCACGCCTTTTGCTCCGAGTTGACAATTAAAATGGCTGTAGAAGCGAGCATGGATGTGGACGACAGCATGGGTGTGGACGAGAGCCTGGATGTGGGCGAGAGCCAGCATATCGTTATCGTGGTGCGACTACTACGGGTAGCCAACCAAGCCACCATGGACGAAAGTAGAACGTACTGGCAACGTCGACTTGCCTAGTTGCATCTCCATCGAACTTCGGGTGCTTAAGCGAATCGTCAATCGGCAGACGCGACGGAGGCAACCCGATCGCTCTCGCAGTAAGGGAAACTCGTCCAGAGTTCTCAAAATCTACTCAGCAACGCCTTGGATGGGAAAGCATGGAGTTATGCTGCTAATCAAATACGGCTTGCCAAATGCTGCTCACTTTCTCTCCACACTTTCACTCAGCACAACTGACCCGATTAAACTTTACAATGACCGCTTCCAAACTCCCACTCCATGACCTTGAAATGAGCGAGCCTGGTTTATCAGAGGTGCATCAGTTCAAGGGAGAAAACTTCTACTGCTGGATTCTCCTAGACACAGAACGAGCCCTCATCGCCGACATACTTCAAATGGATGGTAAGTTAGCTTCACCTGAGCTGGAGAAGCTTGCATCTTGTGGCTCTTCCGCGGCAGCTCGAATGTTGCAACGCAGAGACAAGTAGGAAGAAAATAATTGTACTAACACGCAAAATTCTCTAATGTTAGTCGCCGATCTCAAAATGAAGGGCAGCACTTTGACGACTTCGTCCATAACGCGCTTTGCGGTGGCGTCCGCCCTGTCGACTTTATGAGAGACTATGTTCTTCGCAAGATTAGTCCGAGTGAGGGTAGAGTCAGCCATGATCTTACCTGCTCGCGATGCTCTACCGTTCATGACGACGTCGGCTATTGGGACCACTCATATGCGTGGAGTGTTTGATCGGCTACCGCGTCCGCCATAGAGAGCGAGTCTCTCAGTTTCATCTGCATGATATTGAGCTGCAGTATTTCGAGGATAACGAGGGCCCTGGCAGAGCTATTGCCAGGATTTACAAATTTTCACCCGATTTCTAGATCCTGGTAGAGACCCAATAACAATGAATATGGAAATCAATGAGCTTCTGGATCTTTCTTTATCCGTGTCCTCCGTGAGAAACGGCGATGTCCTTTGTTTTTGTTTTTTCGTTGAATAGGCAGCTGTCAAGCAGAGGGCATCACAACCCTAGTCGCCGCCTCTTTTTAGTCTGGCTCTAGTCACCATCGTGAAATACTTGACAATTAGGCTATTGACGACATGCTCAAGTGCGTTAGTCATTCGCTTGTACGTTTGTGAGGGCTTGTCACAATTTGAGGTAAGTTGTGGCGAATTTTAATAGCGTTTGAAAAGCTGAGTGGTTGGAGGGACGGGACATGGTGGTGAACGCGTAGGCATTTTAATCGCTTAGACAAGCTACATTATATATTCAAACCACTACCCATGCATGTACCTTTTGAAGATACTGTAATCATAATGATCGCCTAAATGATGTTGCAAAGCTGGCAGTGTGTAGGATACTACTTTTATCTCTGCACATTGGGGGGCCGGGCATTGCACGGGCGCTGTTCAATATCCTGCAGATAGGGCGAAAGAAGTTCGTCGCTCAAACAAAAAGGAAAAAGAGAAAAAAAATGCAACATCTTTAATTTAAAATTATATTCTCATCCTATAAGCACGTAAAAATTACCATCACGTTCACCCAAAGTCGAGGTACATTGCGGTGAACTTGCACATTTACAGAATATCACTTTTATCTGAAAAGAAATAAGCCTTCAATATTTCTATATATTTCATCACTCTGGTAATTCTTAAATTTTTCTTATTTCTTATTTCTGTTTATACTTGTACTGGTTCAACCAGCGGTCTCTTCGTTCCCCCCTTTGGTAGCATTGCGACTCTACCTAGCGATCTCATTGCACCAAGCTCCGAATTGTTCATGAGATATGATGCTGCCTATCCTATCAAACGATATGGGCTGATTCGTTATATGCAGAGTTTGGCGCTGTTTTTACTGTCGATTTGATCATTTGCTTCGGAGTTCGGCATATCGTAAACAATCTTGGCAGGAGCACTTTCCAAGAATATGCCCAAATCGGCAACGCATGGCTTCCTTCCGTATTGATGGAAACGCTCTTGCAAAATCCCAAAACTGTGTAGCTAGATCTCGTAACATAAATATATTCAGAACTTCTTCTGTCTCTCAATCATTTCGACAGCCCATACGTTCATTCCAAGTGCTTTCTGTTGCCCTATTCAAGCGTCCGGCCGTCTGCTACGATAACCAGCACTTCGTATTATGTGTTCTCAGAAAGGATACGATCAGTCTCTCGACAAGAACGAAAGCCCCCGTCTTAGACACTCGCATGATATGATCATCATTGAACTCTGAAGGTATGGACTTGTAACGATCCACCGATCTTCGATGAAGATAACTCCAGCCTGAGTCAGATTGACAGTGATGGCAAAGATACTACGTCTGAGGAGTGAAAGCGGGGAGCATTTCGGGATTCTTTTTTCCCTTCGGGGGTTCCTTTTTATATCCGCACCATCTCGGCTGGGCTTCGGCTGACAATAGGAACTTTGTCATCTCTTTTAGGTTCGGCTCTATCACATCGACGACGCTTACTTCGGACGGAGCTTGACGCCACAGACGAGCTTGGTGGGAATGGTTGTTGGCTGGGGTTGTTCTAGAACCTTTAGGACGGATTCACCAATTTTCTTGAATACAAATCCTCTACAATCACCTCTTGTCACAACCTCTCTCCTGTGTTTTCAATGCACTCCTCCAGTTCGCGGAAACGATGCTGCCCACGCCTGGCATCTGCTCCTAAAGCGTGATTATTCTATGTCCGTCATCCTGTTGCCTATCTCTACATATCCATCCAGCGGATGGTGCAATCGTGCGGTAAACTCGACATTAGGCAGGCCTAGCGACGCCACAGGACAAGTCGTGGCGTAGTCTTTTACCCACCTACACCGAATTTAACCTTTCACGAAGCTTTTGGCCAATTTGCTAATTAATGTCCCGGGTATGATGTATGTTTTTTTAATATTTGGGACTCTCTTGCTGGCATCGTACGTCTCTCTCTATTGAGCGGCAGATACATGGTTTTATGCATCCTCTCTCCCTACGTCTCTCATCGCTGCGTGTAGACTCCCGTGCTTACCGCATGATAACCCTTCTTGCCCACTTTGACAGTCAGCTCGCTATGCCAGTCCTGCCCCTCGCCAACCATCGCCACAACCTTTTCAAACGTGTATTTCGGGTTCCAACCAAGCTCTCGAACCGCTTTGGATGAGTCGTAGACGCGATCAATGCGACCCAGGTAACCCCAGCCCTGCGCCTTGAAGACGGCTTCGATCCCTGGCGCCACGCTCTGGAACACCTTTGCTGGATCGCAGTCCAACTCTGCAAGAGTCATTTCATCGCGCTTGAATGGCGGCGGCGCACTGATGATGTATCGGCCCCAGCCGATAGACTTGGCCTTGGCCATGCCGCAGACGCAAGCGCCCACGATATCTTCAAGGTCGACGCGGCGGTATGACAGCTCCAGCACCTTAAGATTGGCGTCGCCCAGCGCGTTGCGCCGGTCGTCGTCATCATCTTCCTCCGGGAAGAAGCGACTTGTGCGTAGTACAAGAACCGGCAGGCCCGTTTGCTTCTGCACGAGGAAGCACATATCCTCAGCCGCAACTTTGGTGACGCCGTAGATGTTCTTGGGCTGCGGCACGACGGATTCGTCGATCCAGGCCGCGGGGTTACCCGGCTTCGGGCTGAGCGCGGTACCAAAGCTACTTGTGGTGCTCAAAAATTGAAAACTCTCGATCTGGCTTCCCAGGCTGGCGGCCTCCTCCAGAAGAACGACGGTACCCGTGATGTTGGTCTCGACAAACTGCTCTTTGGTGTGGCTGCCCACGTGGGGTTTGTGAAGCGTCGCGGCGTGAATAACGTGTTTAATATTGCTTCCTTGCAGAAGCTTGTTGATGAATGCTCGGTCGCTTATACTCCCGACAGCCGTCGTGGTAGGCGACGCGAGAATGTCGATGCCAAACGGCTTGAAGCCAAGGCCTGGCAACGCGAGCATTAGCGCCGTGCCGAGGTGGCCAGCCGAGCCGGTGACAAGGACGTTGTAACTGGAATCCATGACGCTTCGGAATGATGTATTATCTCGGTCGAAATTCTTTTAATAGGTCTCAATCGAGATTTAAACTCAGCCAAACGAGTCCGTGACAGGCGGGATCTAAGCTTAAAAGCGCCCGACAGGCGCACGACGAAGGCGCGGCGTGACTCAGTGGAGGGTCTCCATCGCGGCGTGAAAACTCAATTGCATGGTATCCGATCTTCCTAAATCGGCGTGCTGCCGGGAAATGAGCAAAACGCCGTGAAAAAGCGTGTTTCACTGTTCGATATTATTTTTTTTTTTCGGCTTTAACGCTTTGGTGACATAGCCTTACCGTTACAGGGTGGATTGGCCGACATAGCGTTCATGCGACGCGGTGTGCGCACGCCGGGCATGTCACAACCTAGCTTGTTCGTATTTACTTCCTCTATTCTGATGACAACTCAATAGTTGCCTTACTTGTAATAACCTCACGGTGTAACTCGTGCTTGAAGATGGTTCACAGGCAGGGAGGGACTGGGTGTAGCCGTGCCACCAAGACACAAAGGGAAGCGAGCTCATTTCGGGATCCAGTAAAGGCGAGTAGCCGGAGAGTTGGAAATTCCAAGGAGACCAAGTTAATGCTCTATACGCAGCTAGCGCCCTCTCAATCGCAGATGGGCATGGGTCGTGAGCCGGAGTGCGACACCAGGATGAGTACAGGGTATGCGATTGTTCTGGAGCGAGGTGGCCACGCTCGCTGTCTCCCGCTCTTTAAGACTTATCAAGATGTCGGAGACATTAATCGGATATATGGCCGGTGCTTTTATCATAGCGATATTACATCCTCTCACTATTGCATGCCATTATACCAGACTTGTACGCTTCTCCCCATCAGCACTCGAGCGATGCACCCTCGCCACATGGCTCTATGGCATGACATACTGGGATGCAAATGGACATAGAAAACAGAGGTGAGTGTTGAAGAGTTAGAAAAACGTGGTCTACAGGGGATGGCGTATAAATATTGGCTAGCACCATGAGTCTTGCAGCTTGCTCATAATCACGCTGAATGCCCTTATTAAGACAAAATAAGTCCCCCATTTTCAACAACTAGCGGCCATAGATTAGCTGGGAGATCGTCAGACTGAAGTCCAACTTCAATCCTACGGAATTTGATACCTATCTGAAGGTCGTGTGTTCGAGTCACACTGGCCGCAAGTTTTTTTTTGCCCATTTCTGCACTTTTGCTTCTTTTACAGCCCATGAAGCCCGGGAAACAATTTTTTGCTATTCGTAGAATTCACAGCTGCGCCTAAACATCCCTGGCAGCGGCTGAGGTCGCATCTGAGACAACTGCTTTCTGGTGCCATCACAAAGGCACACCCGCCCCACTGTAGCGTTTTGCGATGCATCAACACAGCATGCCGAGAGTTGGCGCCACCAGCTTTCAACATTACGCCTTTTACGTGTCTGGGTGGCTCAATCTGCGTGTCTGCATTGTTTGTCGCGTATTTGAAGCATGGCGCACCTCACGAATCCCCTCGCAACGGCGGAGCAGCTCTACCGACGCTCGACATTTTCATCGCTACCCCAAGATCTACAAGAAGCCGTCTTCTTCGCTACACAATGCCTCACGCAAGCAGCTGGTCTGCTTTTGGAGCTCCCCCAGTCGGTGACAGCACAGGCCAACGTAATACTCGCGCGTTACTGGCTTGTAGACTCACCAATGGCACACGAATTCAGCGTAAGGTGCCCTGTGTGGCGTAGCCTCAACCGCGCCGGCGAATATAGAAGCTAACAAGACATAGGATGTTTCGGCTGCTGCTTTATACCTCGTCGCTAAGATGGGATCGTTCCCTCGATCACCGCGCGATGTATCGACCGTATACGCATATCTGCTCTCGCCAAACTCTGCTTTCTTCCGCACTCCAGGCACCGCGACGACCACCAACGACCCGACCTCCTACTACCAAACGGAGGACCAATACTACAAATTCCAAAAGAATATGCTCGAGCTTGAGGCTCGGATACTATACTCCCTATCGTTCAACGCACACGTGGCGTTACCCCATGGCTTAGCGGTCACATATCTCCAGACTCTAGACTTCCTCTCGCATTCGCGGCAGGAAGTTTCGCTTCGAGCATCAGAGTACCTCAACACAGCCTTGCTCAGCCCTCAACTATTATATCTCACACATCAACCGCACGCGCTCGCCACGGCAGCGATATATAACGCGGCACGGGACTTGGGAGCTTCGATGCCGGAGTGCGCCTGGTGGGAGGTCTTTGACGTGGACCGCGAAGAGCTGGGCTTTCTCGTGGTTGGCATGCGCAGTCTCGAAGGCTGGATCAAGACGCGAAAAGAAGAGCTGCCGTCGATACTGGGCCGAGGTATGCCGCGGCGAAAGGATGTTGAGGCGGAGATGAGGCGGCGAAGTGGCGAGACGGGCGATACAGAGGACGAAGTCATGAAAATGATGGACAGCAAGCAGGGAGCAGAATAATACCCAAGGGATGAAGCCCTTCACTAGTTTTGAATAGACCAGAAAACAGCCTGTGGCTGCCAATATAACGGCGAGATCCGCTCAGTCTTTGAAGCTTGCGGGAACCGCCGAGTAGGATGCCTCGCGCTCCGCGGACATTGCTCCAATCTTTTACAGTAGCTGCTGCAAGTGATCCATGTTCAAATATTGACTAACATATTTCGTTCGAAAATAGAGAATTGATGATGCTTTCGTCCTCCTCTAGTGCCAACTTCGCCAAGTCTTGACTCGCGAACGCCTCCGCGTCTGCACAGGCATTCCTTAGATACCACACACCAATTGAGAGCATCTCCTGAAGCGCCAGACTCTCAGACATGAATTCGCTGGCAAATACTATCATTTCTGTTCCGTGAAACAACATTGCCGACCGCAAAAGTAGCAAGTTCTTGTCCTCTGCGTTCTTTGCATCCCAGCGCTGCTGCGCTGTTGTTCTATATCCAGAGCAGAACCCAGAAATGAGCCTCCGCAGAAGCGTGACGAGGGATGCGCCGCAACCGTCGCGTCGCGCATCAATCAGTATGCAATGAATACTTGCGGTGAACTTGGAAGCATCGTCATTGATACCCCGTCCTAAGTGGGCAAACTCCCAATCAATTACAATTGGGATCACGGAACCAGAATTCGGCGACGGCATTAACACGTTGCCAGTGTGAAAATCGCCATGACTCAATACCCGAGGATAGCTGTATTTGGGAAATTTAAAATCTTCTTCGACGCGCAGGAAAAGCTCTTTCCCATCAGCAAATGTGGACAAGTATTCAGGTAGTGAATCGAGCATGGCACCCCAAACGAGGTGGTTGGTAAGCGACTGAGAGAAGATGGCTTGTGTACTGAAATAGTTGGCGATTCTGCTCAGGTTATATTGACTGTGAAGCCTTGCAAGCGAGATGCCCAGAATTTCTCCTGCTGCGAGTATTTGCGCCTCCAAATTCGGCGGCAAATGCGGCGCCGCAGCATTATTTTGTATGTGGCTCATTATGTCTTGCACGTCGCCCAGGTCCTCCATGAGCAGCACAGATGCGTCCGTAGCGTCACCTGTCAGGCCCAATGAAGATTCCGGCCCTGAATCACGTCTGTAACATTTTGGTAACCGCCAGTGTCCAGTGCTTCCCCGGAGAGGGTCGTATAATGCATTGCCAAGGTCCCAGAGCTGCAGGGCGGTCTGCTCAACCTCCTGAGTAGATGTCAGCACATACTCTGCCCATGGTGTAGAGGCATGCATACTTGTCTCTTCAGAGAAAATTGTTGGAGGGACCCAGGCTCACCAAAACTCGGGCGTGCATGCTTAATAATGAAGCTATCAGCTGTTGCGGTGCCAGATACCTTGACCGCGCGAAGTGTGGCGTTCACACAGCCACCACTGATTTTCTGAATTTTCCAGCATGTATTCTGGAACACAGAGAGAAGATATGGGTGATAATCTCCATTTAACGCCATAATATTTGTTGGAATTCAGTAAAGCGAGCCAGTGATGATGACGGAAACAGACCAGTTTGTCAAGGACGCCTTGCCAGGGCAGTCTGATGAGTCAAGCGGGGGTGTCATTCAGCCGGGCATAGGGCGTATCTGCCATGATGCCACGGAGCGAGAACAGAAAGGAACTGTTTGTAATATCGGAGAATTACGGTTCTTGATGGCTGGAAATGTTTTCTTTAACTATTCAATCGAAGTTACATCTTCGTCTAACAGCCTGTGACGCATATCGCTGCGGTGAGGCATCTAGCAACTATGTCCTGTGGTGGGCGTCTGCCCCCAGCTTAAGAGTCTAGATCATAGCTGAGCCTTTTCATAGCCTAACCCGAAGTGAGATTAGTTCGATAATTTCTAACTCTTTGCTTTACTCTAATACTCAACGTACGCGTTAACCTATTTTACTACTGTGATGGGGGAAAACGACACCAGAGGCGACGTACTGGTTAGGGCCTAGGACAAACCGAGCGTGATGATTCCCAACACAAGTAAGATCCTCTATCGTAGGAAATTAGGACCAATTCCCAGCTCGCCAAAAAGGGCCGCTTTCGATCGCTGGGTAATAGTCTTCAGAATCAGGTTATTCGTGATGGCTGCCGAGGTAGAGGGGTGAGGAAGAAAACCAGTCCAAGCAGCCATGACTTCCTTAGTCAAGCATCTCGTCAGACGAAAATAGAATGCCGACAAGTAGGTCTTTTAACTAACAATCACTAAGAATCTTTCAAGAGGGATGGCAAAAAGGGCAAAAAGTTGATTTTTTTTTCTATCTAGCTAGAATGACTTCTCTTTACCTCTCGTAGTGCGACGTAGTTATCTTATTTACTATTAAGTATAGTAAATCTTTTCTATTTATAGTACTTTTACAAACCTAGCCTAAATAGGCCTGCTATGAACTGTAACTGTAGCAAGCGCCTCCAGGCTTGCCAACTCACAGAGAATGGGATGTCGGAAGACGTCTCCCACTGTAAGCGGCATGGCAGCCTGCCGTGCCAGTCCAACAAGCTGCATTGCACTAATCGAATCTCCCCCAAGCCGAAAAAAACTATCATATATCCCGATACTCTCCGGGGTAATATTGAGAACTTCCGCCCACAAGGCCTGTAATCGGCGCTCAGTCTCCGACTCTGCCGGCTTCCACTCTCTCACCTGTGCACCGCTAAATGCACCGATTTCTCGAACAGAAAGCGAAGATCCGATGTGTTGGAGGCGCTTGCGATCCACCTTGCCTGTGGCTGTCATGGGCATCGAGCGTATAGGTATGTATGCGGAAGGCACCATATAGGAAGGTACCCTTTGCGCCATCAGACCCGACAGGTTCCTTGTTGCTGTTTGCACAGCGTTTTTATGCTCATCGTCTGTCGTGTCGGCACCAAGTTTAATGGAGATGAAACAAACTAGGCAGATGCTGCTTGAATCATGGGGTGTGAACGCCTCCGCCACAATTGCGCCACCAGTTGTGTACGCAGGTGCCAGTGCCTGCATAACTTGATGCTCAACCTCTGCCAGCTCAACACGCTGACCACGGATTTTGACTTGCGTATCCTTGCGGCCAAGAAAGATAAGAGAGCCATTCTCACAGTATCGCACGAGGTCTCCTGTTCGGTAGAGCCTTCCTCGGCGTCCTTGTCGGCCACTAGCCGGGTTACCATGCAACAGCCACTGAGGGTCCTCAACAAAGACCTCTGCTGTTTTTCCCGCATCGTTGAGATAGCCCTCGCCCACAAGTGGCCCTTCGAGCCACAGCTCCCCAACAGCTCCGATAGGGGCCAAAGCACCTGGGTTGCCTTTGTCGACTACCCAGGTACACAACCCGACCCCGCGACCGATGCCTACATTGTCGAAAGGTGCGGTCTGGATAGTGCTGGTCGGCGTACACTCTGCCGGTCCATAGGTGATTAACGTAGTTGTTTCATTTCCGCCTAGCAACAAGTCGCTAGGCAGAACCACTTCGCCGCCGAGGCATAGAGTCGTGAGATTGCGCAGCGCTGAAGACGGCAAATTACGCGCAAGAGACGGCGTCGCATCGATCATGGAAACGTTATATTTCAGCACAGAGCCTGCAAGGTCATTTTCGCGCTCCAATTCTGAGGGTATACAGAGGCAGCCCCCTGCAGCAAGTGTGTTGGTGAGATTGGACCAGGCAACATCAAACGCATATGACGCGAAATCTAGGACTCGCGAGTCGCTTCGGAAACCGAGAGCATTCTTTTGATACGCGAGTGCTGCACAGATGTTTTGGTGAGTTAGGACAACACCCTTTGGCACGCCGGTAGAGCCAGAAGTAAACTGGATACAGAATCTGTCGGACGGTACGACAGTTGGCAGATCTGCCGCGAGGTTATCCCATGGAGCGGGCTGGTTACCCACATGCAGAAAGTCCTCTGGGCGTATAACAACGACCTCGGCCGTTCCAAGACCAAGGGACAGGGATTCATGAGCATGCGAACACAGAATCAGCTGAGAGGACTTTGTGATGGCACGAAGCCTTTCCGCAGGATGCTTCCCCGGATCTATCGCCGCCGAGGCACCGCCGCATTTCGCCACGGCTAGTGCGCACACGGGCATCCAAATGGACTTTTCGAAACACAAAGATGCAATGGATCCAATCCCCAAGCCCCTTTTGTAATGCAAATAACGTGCTACTGCATCCGATATCAAGTGTAGTTGTTGGTACGTCAGCTCGCCGTCCCAGGCGCAGATGGCTGGGGCAAAGGGGCGTACCAAGGCGTTTTGGATAAATATGTCCTGGAAACAGCGGTTGACAGGCTGAGGTACGGATGAATTCCAAGCCCATATATCTGCAAGATCAGCCGGGTCGAGAGCAATGTCGTAGAGGATCTTCTCTCGCTGGCTCAGGTCCAGTAGCTCGCTTATGATATGCTGAAACTGCCGATTGATGCGACTGATCTGCTGGCGTCCAATGTCTGAATTGAAACTCAGTGTAATTTGTACTGTGTCTTTTATGAGTCGGCATTCTGCAACCAGAGCATACGCGTCGGTACCTGGCCCACAGCAAATCCCAGTTCCTGAGGCCGTTTCAGCAGGGGACTTTGGTATGGCCAGTACTGTTTGGAAATCACATGCAAGAGCTACATCTTCACTCAGACGGCGAATCCACCCCAAACCAATTTGAGTATAGCATGCAGTATCTGCTTCTTGACGATGCAGTTTCTGGAGCAAAGAGGTGCCACTGCCCTCCCAGTCCATTGACACACGGGTGGGAATGATATTGAAGCTGTGCCAGTTCTCATCAGCTACCCCAAACAGGCATTTGTTAGTGCCCATGATTTTGGCCATGGTGATTGCCCACCCGGCCTTGAATATAGTAGCGATCGGAATACTATCCCTTTCGAGCTGGACAGGAAGAGATAGATTCGCTGTCACAGTATCTTTTTGACGTGGGGCAACACCTACTGGTATAGCCGGCAGGAAGTGAGTCTCGGGAATATGTTCTAACTCTGTGAGCCAGAACGATCTTGTTGCAGCCTCATCAGCCCCGAACGCATATTTGAAAAAGTCGGACCACATTGGCTCTGCCCCAGAAACGGTACAGGCCAAATCTCCCTTATCCCCTGTCTCAATTGAGAGAAGGTATTCAATCGCTTTAATTAGAACCTCTGAAACCTCCTGCGCGACACTGTGAGCTATTTCAGGTTCCCGAAACTCAATTATAACACTGAAAGCATTGCCTTTGCTACCGGCACTGAGCCCGATTTCGAACTAAGAAGGTCAGTCTTCGTGTATACGGGTTTCTCGCCGCGACAGTTCTACATACCTCGTGTGGATCCTCTCCATTTACATTATCTAAGCCAAGACTTGTATTTTCTATCTTCAGTTCATCTTCGTTACGCACCGAAAGCGTGGTGTTGAAGAGCCGTTTACCGGCAAGCCCGAGGCTATGTTGAATTTCTGCCAGAGACGTATTTTGAATAGAAAGCTGATGGATTGACGTGTCGGCGGTCTTCCGTAGGGCTTGGAGTGCGGGAACACGAAGATTGACACGACCAATGAGCATGTTGGATAACGGACCGACAATCGAATCAATGCCGTTCAAAGGTACATCACGCCCCGAGGCCAGGTTTCCATAGCAGACATCATCCATACCGGTGAAGTGCGACAGGACGAGAGCCCATGCTACCTGCAGAAAAACCGATCGCGTGATGGAAAGTTCCTTACAGAAGTTGACGATGGGTGCCGTTACCTCTGTTGGTATGCAGATGGTACTATCGACAGACTGTATTGTGGGAAGGGAAGATGGGTAGGATGTAGGGAATAAACAGCATCCTACGCCATCTAGAAGCCTCATCCACGACGCAAGCCGTTCACTTCTGCCTCTGAGCCCGATGTGTTTTATCACCTCGGCAAAGCCAGTGGCCACCTCCAAACTCTGCCCATCATATAGCTGTGCTACCTCTTGTACCAGTATAGAGATAGAAGTTGCGTCAATAAGGGCATGGCTTACATCTAACCGACATGCCACTTCACCGCTTGCTGTTGAATAGCAGACGGTAAAAGCATGCTGAGGCTCATTCAGCTTGTAGCGTGGCCGATCCAGCTCGAGTAACGCATGATCCGGGTGTGGCATTGTTGTGGTAATCGTGGACACACGGATATCTGGGTTTCGGAGAAGAACCTGTAGGAAGCTCGTCCCTTGTGGGTTTATGCAGAACACGGTTGCTAGGATTGAATGACGACGCGCGACTTGTCTCCACGCCGACTCAAGCAGTTGTGAACTAACACTGATCAAAGAGTCCGCTGGAGTGACGCAGCGGAAAACGGAAAACGTAGCGTATGAAGCTGACCCTTTCTGTGAACTTAGTAGTATGCCTTCTTGTAGAGGAGAACATGGATACATGTTGACAGCCTCGTCGGCTTTTATCCCCATTGCAGGGAGAATTTCTTGCTGAAGAATGTCCAGGTCATCATGAGACAAGCCATGAAGGAGCGGCATATCACTCAAGGTTAGAGTGGATGGTGCAGCTAGTAGACTGCGGGTGGTCAATTGCATGGTTTCTGCGAAAGCCAGTGTCCATTTATGAAGTCTGTCTTGGTGGCTCATTCGGCCGTGGACTTGGAAGGACACTGAAAGCTGACCATCAGAGATGTCAGCACTGATCTCAATCATAGCCATCCGTCGTGCTACTTCGGAGACCTCGATCAAGTCGACCATATCCTCTGCTGCGTGATCCACCTGCTTGAAGAGTCCTGCATCAGCTTCTAGCTGTTGGAAGCTCCCGGTGAAGTTGAGAATAACCTCAACAATGTCGTGGCCCTTCAGAATTTCCTGGCCCGATCTACTGAGATATCGGCAGGTGAAATATGGAACGCCTTTGTCAGGCACTTGTTGTCTCAAATCCTTAGCAAGTCGGACAGCATGATGAGAGTCGGCGTGCTCCTTGATAGCTATAGGGACAGGGTAAATTGCAGTGAACCATCCCACTGTACCGGAGATGTCGAGCCGCAGAACTTCAGATTGGTTCCTGCCGTGGCTTTCGAGCCATATTGGCGGCACGGATCGTTCTGGAAAGACGTCATGAAATGAGTGCGCAAGCACGCCAAGCATGATGTCTATCGCTTCTGTATGCAAACACTCATTGCTTTCCCCGAAGATCAAGGCGCTTGTTTCTTTATCAAAAACTTGGGTATACGTTTCACAGCCCCCAAAAGTATTTTCCGACAGCGGCAGCTCCCAAAACTCCAGCTCCTCTGCTGGGACAGTGAATGGGAGGACGGACAGCGGCGACATGTTCTGCCCCACCTTTGCTTGTGACCTGCACCAGGTCTGAAACGAAACAGGCGGTGCGGAGAGTAGTTTTCCACAGTCTATGTATTCTTGAATGTCGTTCCAAATGATGCGCCAGGATACTAGGTCAATGACTAAGTGATGCGCCGACAATATGACGGTCTGCCTTCCGTCGGGCATGGTAAATAAGTCTGCGGCAAAGACAGGGCCTTTACGGATGTTCAACTGCTCTTGTCGCTTCTGGCCGAGGCCATGCAACTCGCTCAGGCTTTCAGGTGAGTGCTCAGCAAACGAAAAAGAGTTTGCGTCGTCCTCGGCAAAGCTCTGCACCCAGCGGTTGCTCTGCACATCCTTTTCAAACCGGGCGCGAAGCATGGCGTGGCGACTAACAATTGCTTGGAGCGATTCGACAAACGTCGCCACTGGCACATGCTTGTTAAGCTGTAGCGTAAAGCTCTGATTCCAGTGGTCGATGCCGTCGGGGTAGGCATCGAAGAACATTTGTTGTACCGGTGAAAGGTCAAATGTTCGCATGCCATCACCACCGTCCGCCTCCAAGCTGTCGCCAGCTGCAACGTCGCTTCGCGAAACGTTCTTGCAACGGGGAGCCAGCTTCTCGATTGTGGCTGATTGGAGGATATCTGTCACGGTACACTCGATGTTGCGCAGCCGAGCGCGTGAGACAACCTGCATCGCGGAGATGGAATCGCCACCGAGCCGCACAAAGGATTTGTTGATTGGCACCTCGGCGGTAGACAGATTGAGGACAGACATCCAAATCTGTTGGAGCTGGGTCTCCATGTCGCCAAGTGGCTGGATTGCTTCGTCTTGGTTGGATTTGTTGTTGCGAAAGTCCGCAAAAGATGCTTCAGCGAGGGCTTGAAGCTGTTTGCGATCTGCCTTGCCGCTGACTGTCACTGGTATTTTGTGTAGTGGTATGAATGCTGCCGGGATCATGTACGGCGGCACCATGGTCGCGAGTCGATCTGGCAATCCTGCTGTTGCCAATTTTACGGCCGAGCTGTGCGACGCCTCAGTCGGCTTGTCCATATTGAGGGTGACGAATGCGACCAAGCTTACACTGCCTTGACCATTTGGTTGGACTGTCGTGGCGATAACCTGCATGCCGAGTGCTCCTACCGCGGCTAAAGTGGCCGGCGTCAACCCAAGCTTCACATTGTGCTCTATTTCACCAAGTTCCAAGCGCTGGCCATGTATCTTGACCTGTGTATCTTTCCGGCCAATGTAGATGAGCGTTCCATCGAATGGGATCTTGTACTGGACCAAGTCGCCAGTGCGGTACAGACGGGCACGACGGCCCGGAACCTTAGACGACCCTTGGAGCAACCAACTGGGATCATGTACGAACGATGCCGCCGTTTTTTCTGGGCCGTTTAGATACCCGCCGCCGACAAGAGGGCCTTCTACCCACAGTTCTCCAATGGATCCAATTGGGGCCAGTTCGCAGCTTTCGGGATCAACCACCCAAGCGCATGCCCCTACTGCCTGGCCGATTGTCACATCCGGTCCTTCGAGCGCAGCTATAGTGACTGTTGGAGTACATTCTGCGGGGCCGTACACATTGACGATTTTGGTGTGAGCCTCTGTTCCGGCTAGACTCACATCAGCGCTAGTCACAGCCTCGCCCCCGAGCAAAAGGGTGCTGAGTCGTGAGAGCACCGTTGGACCGAGAAAACGGGCGACAGAGGGTGTCAGGTCGGCTAACGTGACTCTGTACTTGTCAAAGCACTTTGCAAGGTCATTTTGGCGTTCTACTGGAGAGGGTATACACAGGCATCCACCAGCGGTGAGGGTTTGAAGTAAATTGGCCCAGCTCGCATCAAACGCATATGACGCAAAATCAAAAACGCGATCATCTGCCGTAAAGCGCTGGGCTACTTGTTGGTAGTGAATTGCGCTGCAGAAATTGCGGTGGGATATCATGACGCCTTTCGGTTCACCAGTGGAACCAGAGGTAAACACGACGTACAGAAGACTGCTGGGACTGACCTCTGGCCATTCGACATCCTCCCTGATGTAGTCGACGGTTTCGGAGAGAAGCTGGGGTCTCACATGTATCACGATCGAGCCTTCTGGAAGAACCGTTCGCGCAGTTGTGGCAGACGCAGTGGAAGACATGGCGAGACTCGAGCTGAGGGAAGACACGATGGTTCGCAGCCGTTCCTCGGGCTGGTCCATGTCCAGGGCGACAGGGGCGCCCCCACACTTCATAACCGCTACAACGGACAACGGCATACAGACTGACTTTTCAAAGAATAACGGCACAATGTCTCCTGGTTTGACGTGCTTGCTGAGTAGCTGACAAGCCAGCACCGTGGAGAACTTGTCTAACTGCTCGTATGTGAGCTCACCGTCCCACGCGCATATGGCTGGGGAAAGCGGTCGCAAATGACACTGACGCACAATCATGTCATGCACAAGGCCTTCAATTGGATCTGGAACCTCTTGGTTCTGGGCCCAGACGGCGTCAAGACCCTGGTCAATGACGCCAACGGTGCCAAGTCTCTGACTACCATGATCGTCGTCCAGAATGTAGAGAAGAACATGCTCAAACCTTTGCAGCAGCTCATCAATTTGTGTGTCTGGTACCATGGACGAGTCGTAAGCAAGGCGCAGCTGGAGACCTGCCGTCTCGAGCTGGCACTCCACTACCACCGCGAATGTACTAAAGTCCTGCCACTGACTGGCGATGGCATCCTGGGCAACATCAGAGCCGCTATTGTAAAGGAGTTCGTCTGAGTCATCATTGCCTTGCATAACTGGCTGCACGACCAAGAGTGATTGGAAATTGCACGCAAATGCTGCTTCCTCGCTGACGCGGCGAATATGCTGCAGACCCATCTGCTCATACGGGATCATGTCAACTGCCTGGCGTTGTACGCCATGAAGCAGCTGATTGATGCTCGCATTCCAGTCTAAAGGAACATGAATCGGGACAGTCGCAATCGTAGGCCCTGTCATCCGCTTGATGTTGGCCAGCGGAGCCTGACGACCCGTGACGGTTGTACCGAATAAGGCCTCGTCGGAACGAGCCATCTGTGCCACCGTCACAGCCCAAGCAGACCTGATTATATTTGAGGCGGTCACATCACCGTGATTCCACTTGATAGATTGCATTTTGTGTGTCCTCTGCTGATCCGGTCGCGGGAAATATGTGTTCAATGACGGGGAAGGAAAGTGTTTGCCCCGTAGGTTTGCAAACTGGGACTTCCAGAAGCACTGGGCGGCGACCATGTTCATGCTCTGAATAAACTCGACAAATGGAGCGATTGACTGGAGAACTTCACTCGAACGGTTGAAATACACGTTTTCAGCTTCCCTCATAAGAAGCGGCATCGACCAGCCGTCGTAAAGGGCATGGTGAATCTCCCACAGGAAGAAGCGAGGGCCTGAGCCTGGGTTTTCAAGTATGGCAAACCTTGTCAAAGGTGCTCCAAGCGCCATGCTATGGCTACAATGTTGTTGTGAGTAGTCGTCCAGATCAGTGGCAGATGTCCAAGTCACCTCATCCTCCAGCACGATCTGCATCAGGCCGTGATGGGGTAGACTTGCTATCCGAGTGCGTAATATTGGATTTAACGCCACTACTTGGTCCCAAGCGGCACGAAACTTGACGAGATCAATCTCTTGGCGAAGCTCAAAAACATTGCGGGCGACATAGTCGCCATCATGTCTCGTTGTGAGCGACAGCAAGCCTTCCTGGAGAGGTGTGCAAGGTAAAATGTCTAAAATCTGAGACTCCTGCACTTGACAGAGGTAAGAAGCCTGAGTGCGTGCCTGTGACTCGGACAGTGTCGGCATTGTCAACAGCGAAAATGCGGCAACCGTCTCGAGCATGGGCTCGGTCTTGCCAGCCTCAGCCCGAGCTGCGAGACGATCTAGGGTAGGGTTGTCAAAGACGTCTCGGACAGAAAAGGTAAGCCCGAAGCGTTTTGCAATCTGAGGCAGTTGGAGGGCCTGCAAGGCATTCCCACCAAGGTGGAAAAAATTATCATTCCTCCGGATATCTTCCGTTGAGACGCCAAGGCATTTTGACCAAGCCCGCCGCATCTGCTGCTCAGTTTCAGACCGGCAAAAGCAATTGCCATCCACTAAATCAAAAGAAGATCCACTATCACGGAGAACAATAATCTCTCGAGCCCCGATTTCGTCCAACAGGTGAATGAATTTCTCAGAGCAGAGGGTAAAACTGCTGGGAATGTTGACGGCGACTGCGCTCAGCCGGTCTGAGGACTGGGTCACGTCTAACACAATGGCAGTGCCCCCAGCCTTCACCACACAGAGGGTAGCCAAGTGCATGCTCATAGACTGCTCAAAAACTAGCAGGACCAGCGAGCCTGGTCTCACTCCTCGAGCAGCCAGCTCATCTGCCAATGAGCTGGCGAGCTTCGACATAGGTTCGCTAGCCCAGACGTTTCCCGCAGCGAGCCGCAAGCCCGCAGAGACGCTGTCCATGCATTGGCTACCGGGATCACACCGGCAGCTTTCACTCTGCTCCGAATCTGATGTGTGCCAGCCATGGCGTTCGGGAGATGCACTACTGCCGTCTGTATCGGCCGTGTCACTTGAGAGTTCACGGACAGCAGTTGACATCGGTGCCTGCTCAAAACCTTTGCGAAGATCCCTACCGCTATGCAAATTTGCCTCCGTTGCCTCGGTCGTCAACATTGAGGCTTCGTGAGTCACGTAGGTTGCATACGTCATTCTGTGTCATGTAATATAACAATGAAGTGTTTCTGTGTAAGAAAGTCTGCCAAGATTTTAGGCAGGGTATATATTGCTCGATTGATATGGATATATTGAAGGTTACGTGTTCAATTGAAAGTAAATGTGCATTTAAACAGACTATGCATCTGGATTACGGTATATATGACGAGCTTTATATATGTCAGAAATATCCTGTTACTATAGTCTTCACATCGATCCTCAGACCGTTGAATCGTGGCTTCCACAGGAGGACGGCAGAGTCTGAGTTCTCTACGAATGTATAAAAAGCCACCATACCAATGAAACACTGCAAGAGGTAATCACGCCATATTCTCATTGTCAACCTATGACAGCTTCCCATATGCTCTGACGATCGATAGGGCATCCTCTCATTCCGTGCGCAAAGCATTTGCCGTGTCTACGCTGAAATGAACTATACTTTCTGGGACTGAAATGTGAGTCGGGGAGGCTTGCCGTCAATGCACACTGCCATTTACTCAACGACAAAGCATGCTCAAGCTTGTGCCGGCTGATTGGTAAACTTCCAGTCTATACATTGACACGCTCCGCGAGATGCCGTCTTACACACCCATTTGTCAAACCCCAAATTTGAAATCCTGAACGCGGTGTAACGTTGCCTTTCAGCATCACTTTGAATCATGTAACGACATTTGATCGTCTAAAGTGGCGCGGTATTTCTAACCAAATTCGTTAAAAATTCTTACAAAGGTTCCTTCAATTTGCTGTAGCTCAGGTCATCCGTTGGAGGCTCGTATGTTGGAAATCCCTGCTTAATGTCATAATCTTTAAATATAGCCTCGACTGTGCTGCTGGAAAGACACCTTCTACTTTAAGCCAAAGAGGAGTGGGGAATAACTTTCAGTGAGCCAATCTACCAAATATAGAAGTTTAATCTATTTACCAGCAAAGCTTGGCACATATTAACTTGATCCTGGCCTGGAATATCGACTACATGTAGTGTGACAAGATGGAATCATGTGCCTCGAACTCGGCACTCATTGGCAACTCGGGACCGAACGCGGCGGAAAATCTTTCCAATTGTCAAGTACGTGTCATTTAATCCATGTAAATTAATGAGGAGTAGCTGCTAAATAACTTGGCTGGTCATGACAGTTGTGGCTGATATGCACCAATGTTCAGCTTAACCAGCGGCTAGCGCGGACGAGCGAGCCAGCTTTCTTTGTCGATCAGTTTTCGCTCTTTATTGTGTAGCTTCCGTTTGAAGTGTGACAGCGGGGCTATACTGCTCTAGCACTATTGTATAAATGGTACGCGCTATGCTGATGGGCGGAAACGCTTCCGTTTATTCCTAGAACCGCCTCGGATGATATTGGTTAGGCCCGCATCTTCAACGGCCCCCACCCCCCGCAACACCCACGATGGTCAGAGATTAGTTTACCCCTGGCACGGCTGCCAAGGTAAATGAGACAATATCGTTACCAACTGTCACTGTCATATCCCTTTGCATTACAGCAAGGCATCGGGCCATCTTGATGGGCAATGTTATTCCCGGTGCCAATATCCTTAAAATAACATGTGCATTCTGCCAGAGCACGCTGTCTGTAGATGGTATACCTTAGGTAGCGTACGATAGCCCCTTCGATCCACTACCCACCACAGCATTCGGAACCGATCCTAGCCCACTCGAGTCAGCCCTCGCAAGGCTTCGCCGCATCTAAACGTTAAGCCGAAGCCACCGCCGCCGCCCCTCGGCCATCGCCCGGTCGTCCGCAAGGCTGCCTCGGTAGGCTTGGCTTCACGACGGTACTTTTGGTGCCGAGCTGACAAAACGACGACAAAGTGTCAGCAAGCCACAAGACTGAACCTGGAATATAAATTCCACGTATAGCAGACAACTTGTCGCCGCACATGTTTGGGGCGGGCGATAATTTATTTTCTTCATTGACTAGCAGGCAGCCACACGCATGGTAATTTATTTTCTAAATCTATTAGTCACTAGCCAGCCACAAACATGGTTACGGGTGCACTCGTAAGCGTGGGGTGGCACTCGCGTCTTGTTCCAGGCGATTGTAGCTTCAATACAGGTGGCTTCGCTCCGGTGTAGGGCACACCATGTTTGGTTAGTCCAGACGTGCCGCCCACATCCTTCGGTTAAGACGGCGCCGTTTTGTATGCCTGTTGATGTTCTTGCACTTGTGCGGCGCCGCAGGATACTGACTTACACGTGGCCGTTGTAGCCGCTTGTGTCCACCAAAGCTTTGCCTGCCCTTCCTTCCGAACTTGTCTCTACAGACAACTTCAAAATTTTCGCGTGATTTTCACCTTGATTCGGCCTATTCGAAATGTCTCACAACAATTCCAGATGCTCTGCTGCAGAGGAGGATGTCTTTGGCCCAACGGTGCACGGAAGTTGCCTTGAGAGCTTTGACTTTACATTGCTCTTTGAGGAGGGGATTTTGGCGATTGCACCCCTGGCAATTGCCAGTTAGTTGAAATATCTCGCTTCGGGAGAATATATCACAAGACTGACAATGTGTAGCAATCTGGGGACTTCTACGATGTTCTGCTCTCCGGCGCGAGCCATCAAAAGCTTTGCGTTCATGGCACTTGGCAGCGAAATTAGTACGATTCTGGCCCTGTTTAAGTTGACTCGCTGGCACTGGCATATTCTGACATACACCGGATGACAGTTTCTGTACGCTGTCTACTCTGCACTTCAGGCTGCACTCTTCGCTTTATGGCTAAGATTGGATGCTGTCCGAACCAGACTGACGATGGCATGTACCGCTTTAATCTTGGTTGGCCACCTCTTCCTAGCCATAGTTTCTTATCTGGAGCATACTCGATCCGTTCGTCCGTCGACGGTGATCCTAGTCTACTTGGGGCTATCTATTGTTCTAGATCTTCCACGCACACGCACACTGTTTTTCATTTCGGGCACTCACACTGTTGCTGTGACCTGGCTAGCCAGCGTTGGGCTTAAGATTCTACTTTTCCTTTTGGAATTGTGCGAGAAGCAAAGTTTACTTAAACCTGAGTTCCGTCAAGAGTCGCCAGAGGCTTTGGCAAGTGTCTACAACCGTGCTCTGTTTATTTGGTTAAATGGCCTTTTTCTCAAAGGATTTAGGTCGATATTGAGCATCAAGGAGCTCATCTCTCTCGATAGCCAATTGCTTGGTGCGTCAGAGCCAGAAACGCTGGAGGAACGCTGGGTAAAAGGTGAGCCATCGTTGAAGCAACGCTAAACACATCTGCATCATATGCTTACTTGAAATTAGACGATAAAGTGCGCAAGGATGCTCTGCTGTGGCTGTTCGTCTTCCATTACAAGTGGGCGCTTCTACGTGGCGTACTGCCTCGAATTGCTTTCACTGGCTTCAACTTTGCACAGCCCTATCTTGTCCAGCGAGTCCTTGATTTTGTCTCTGACCGGACCGGGACAAACGAACGAAACTACGCATATGGACTTCTCAGCGCCTATGGCATCGTATACATAGGCATCGCGGTTAGTGTGAACTACTAGAAAGTTGAAAAACTGCTAAAGCTCTCGAGCTAGGTATCATATACAGCCTATACACACGCAACATATCGGCTGTTAACCCTCTACAGAGGCAGCCTTATTGCGCTGATTTTTCACAAAGCTCTCCATACTTGCTCCTCATCTCCTGACAATGCCGAGGCCATCACCCTTATTAGTGCGGATATCGATCGCATTGGCTCTAGCATTACCCTCATCCACGAGACCTATGGGAGCTGCATGGACCTCATCTTGGCACTATGGCTCCTTTATAAATTTCTAGGTGTTGCAATGGCCGCTCCCATTGTTTGGACCCTCGGTATGGGAAATTGAGCAACATTGAAGAGGAACTCACTAATTCATTTCTTAGTGTGCCTTCTGGTCGGGCTCCCACTAGCTGCCGCAGCCGGGAATGCACAGGTTCCATGGTTGGAAGCCATTGAGGAGCGGCTGTCTATTACGGCAAAGGCTCTGACAGGCTTGAAACCAATGAAGATGATGGGTCTGACTGATGTCGTGTCTGATAAGATTGCGCAGTCAAGGCTAGACGAGATACAAGCCTCTCGTCGCTATCGAATATTGTCTATATTTCTATCAATTTTCAGTACGTTTACGCGACATTTTAAGCAACCTAATCTACGTTAGGGCTAATTGTGCGCGTGACAGGCATCGGAGCTTCCTCATTCACCCCAGTATGGGGGTTTGCTGTCTATATTCTTCGAGCCAAGGCGAACGACACTGGTACATTGACCGACAGTGTTGCGTTTGCTGCATTGAGCCTCTTCGAGTTGGTAAATCAGCCAATGTCCTTCCTGGTTCATGGGTTTGAAGACGTTCAGATTATTGTGAACTCATTCCGACGTGCACAAGAATACTTGCTCTCCGAGGGACATGAGGACTATCGCGCCATCTCGCAATCTGTAAACAGCTCTGCAGAATTGGCCATTTCCTTGGAAAAGACTACCACAGAAGCTGTATCTGACAGCAAGAAAACTTCAGGTCAAGAGCTCGACCAGAACAGACCCCAGGCTGTAGCAGTTGTCAAAGATGTGTCGGCAGGTTACGGAGTAGAAGACGATCCAGTACTCAAAAATTTAAATTTCCAGGTTTTACGTGGGAGAATTACTATGGTGCTAGGACCCGTCGGCTGCGGAAAATCTACACTCCTGAAGCTCTTGCTAGGAGAATTACCTTCGGTGAATGGAGAGGTGTCGACGACATTTAAGCACGCGGCATTCTGTCCGCAGACGCCGTGGACTATTTGGGGCACGATTCGGCACAACATAGTTGCGTTTGCCCAGTGGAACAAGAACTGGTATGATGTGGTCATTTATGCATGCGCTCTTCTTCGGGACTTTAACGAATTGCCTGATGGAGATCAAGCGATGACGGGGTCCTGCGGCTCACGTCTCAGCGGTGGACAAAAGTTGCGTGTGGTGAGTAGATTATAGTTTGTACACCACTAAACTTGCAAGCTAACCTGTCTCAGTCACTTGCTCGTGCTTTATTCTCGAGACAGGAGATAATGGTACTGGATGATGTCCTTAGTGGCATGGATAGGACCACAGAGTACAGTATCCTCAACGGCGTCTTTGGACCTGATGGCCTAGTCAAGAAGATGAATACCACAGTTTTGATGGCCACAAGTTCAGGTAAAAGCGACGATTGAAATCACGTGTTTTGCTTCAAAGGCTGATTTCTGAAAGCCCAACATGTCAAATTTGCAGATTATGTTATTGTTATCGACAAAAGTGGACATATTGCGCAGCAAGGCGTCCCACAGGACGTCTTCAAAGGCAAAATGCCTCCTGAAGTGCTCCATACTCAGCCGTATGCAATACCATCCAGTCTTCCATCACATCTTGAGTCCGTATTAGCTCAAGATATGCTACCAGAGCTCAACGCTCTGGAAGATAAAGATTTCGACACTAGCCGGTCGACGGGCGATATGAAAGTTTACGTGCATTACGCACGGGCTGCAGGCTGGTGGACCATGGCTACGTATGTCCTGGCCTGCGCAATGTTTGTTTTTGGTAGCATTTTCCCATGTGAGTCGTTGCAAGAATGAACTATACATATATCTAAAGATGGCTAACTGATTGTGTGATCTTGCCTAAGCCGTTTGGTTGCAATGGTGGACCAACTCGAATGAAACACAGCCAAATAACCGCCTAGGCTACTGGCTGTTCATATATGGCCTCTTATCGGCACTGACACTTGGTGGCTGCGCTCTCTCTGATTGGTACTTAAAATACTCACCCTGTCAGAAAAGTAATTTATTAACAATAACTCAGCGCACTCAATTTACTTGTTCGTCCCAGGACAGCGTGGAAATATCACAACATACTGTTGATTACAACGATGAGGTACGCGGCTTAGAAAATATCATATGCCCTACTTCTAACATTTTCAAGAGCTGCAGCATCAGTTCTCAGCGACACCAACTCGGGAACCACTTTAAATAGGTGCGATTTCGCCTTCATCAGCATCATCCGCGCCAGCGCTAACATGTAAATGTTGTAGGTTCAGCCAGGATCTGGAGCTGATTGACAATGATCTCCCAGCAGCCATTGACTCGACGCTCTTTCAGCTTCTTTCCGCAATCGTGTCTACGGTATTGGTGTTCATCGGCTCAGGCTACGTTGCTGCCGCAATACCAGCCTGCATCCTTGTCCTCGGCTTTTTGCAGCTCTACTACCTCCGAACCTCTAGACAATTGCGGCTGCTAGATATTGAAGCTAAAGCACCTCTGTTCTCCAAATTTCTGGAAACTCTCAATGGCATCTCCAGCATCAGAGCCTATGGATGGGCCAAATGTAGCAGAGATTCGCTCACCTCCGCGCTAAATGTGTCCCAGAAACCATATTACCTAATGTGGTGCATTCAACGATGGCTGACACTGGTTCTCGATCTCTTGGTCGCAGGAATCGGCTTCATACTGGTTGCCATTGCTACCACAGTGCAAGACAAAGGCTCCACAGGGTTTCTTGGAGTGGCACTATTCAACGTGGTGACCTTTAGCTCTACCCTTCAAAGCTTAGTGCAGTCGTGGACGCAGATGGAAACAGCACTGGGAGCTATTAACAGGATTGTCGCGTATGCAAAGAATGTGAAGGATGAGAATATGGCCATAGAAACGGGCAGGGTACCCGCCGACTGGCCCTCCCGTGGTCAAATCACCTTTCAGAATGTCTCTGCAGGGTACGAAACAGGATCAGAGTCGGTGTTGACGAATATTAACTTTTCCATTGCTCCTGGCGAAAAGGTTGCTATATGTGGGAGGACTGGCAGGTAGGTGACTTGCGCTGCAGACAGCGTTAGATTCAATGCGCTAATGTCCACTTCAGTGGAAAGTCAACCCTGATAGCGACACTTTTACGCACAGCAGACATTACATCAGGTACAGTTTCAATTGATGGTATCGATATCAGCACCTGCCCAAGACAACAGCTTCGGAAACACCTCAACACAATCCCGCAGGAACCATTCTTCTTGCACGGAACCTTGAGGGAAAACATGGACCCCTTCAAAGTATCTACTGACCAGGAAATTGAGCATCGGCTGAGCGATGTAGGGATGTGGTCGTGGTTCGACTCTCGTGGTGAGCTGGACTGGGTCGTTGACCCAAAGGTTTTGTCTGAAGGACAGCGGCAGCTACTTTGTTTTGCCCGTGCAACGCTGCAGAAAAGCAGCATCCTGGTCATGGATGAACCAACCAGCAGCACTGATGATGCCACAGATGCCATTATACAGCAAGCGCTGCAGAAACACTTCCCCACACAGACGGTAGTGGCGGTCGCTCACAAGCTGCACACAATACTTGACTATGATCGCGTGATTCTTCTTGACAAGGGAGAGGTTATCGAAATTGGAAACCCGGGTGAGCTGCTTACGACGCCTGAATCTGCGTTCGCAAAGCTTAGTGCTAGTCTTGGTAAACCATCGGAGCTAGAAGTCGTGGCGGAAAAAGGCTCAAGCGGAGAAGCAACCAAGTTATTTAGCAAATGATGATACAAATCGCACCGCGAGGCGATGTTATTATGTTATATTTATTTGGCGTTTTAACTGTACCAACTATGGATATTAATATTGACTAGACGAATCCTCTACTCTTTCAAACCAGATGTACTCCTCTATCTTGTGTTCTAGCTCTATGCCCATCTTAACTGCTCGACCATTGTCTAAAATAAACTCTGCTTTGACAGGAAATGGTGGTTCATCAAAAGTCTCCTTTACGAAGGCGAGGTATTTGGTTTGACCACAGACGTGCGCAAAGGTGACGGTGAAAGCAGAGGATCGGTCCCGGCAGTCCATGAATAGCTCACCGTTGTCATCCTGAATGTCAATGTATTTGTATCCTGCGTTCCAATATCTTCCGGTGTATACGCTTGGGCGCATTAACTGGTTCTCTTGGCTCTGGGCGTCAGGGCAAAGCTCCATTCTTAGCTCCGATTCAAGCTCAGCCATACCATCATCGGTTCTGCTGTCATGCTCGCCATCAAGCCTGCTTTCAAAGTCGATTGATGCTGTTATCTCGGCAAGATTATCTTGCTGTGGCTTGTAAATGACATGGTCCATCAGAAGGTACGCCACAGTACTCAGGAACTGATCAGCGCGGTTTGCATTGGTGAAGATGACGGCACCAAACTTGAGCTCCGGCAGGAAAAACTGATGAGCACTGTAACCAGTCTCGTTGCCACCGTGTGAAAGCATCAAAGAGCCGCAGTAGTCACTAACCTTCCACCCGTATGCGTAACAGGTACTGGGCTCATCCCCTTCATCAGCTTCATCCTCTGGATACTCCCGAATTCGGCTTTTGGTGAGCTGGTCGACAATATCAGCTGAAAGTGGCCGTTCATTATTAACCAGTGCTCGTATCCATCTACCGAAGTCGTTTACACTCGATATGGCCATGCCAGCTCCCAGACACTCTGGACGGCTGTCGCTAAGAACCGGCTGATACCGCCCGGTGAACGCATCTCGTACGTATCCCACTGCCATGCGGCCACCTTGACCTTTGGAGCGAGCGTGATCTGATTCGAGAAAGGTTGAGCTCATATTGAGTGGTCGTAGAATCTTCTCGCCAAGATATTCAGAAAAGGCCATGTTGCTCATACGCTGCACGAGATGGCTGGCTGCCGTGTACATGGAGTTGCAGTAGATGGCCTGGGATCTTGGCGGCATGCTGACAGGCAGATTGCGCAGGTTTCTCACCACCGAGGCTGCGTCGTCTGGTTCCGTGGCCGAGCTGCCCAGAAGTGCAAATTCATGCCTGGATTGGCAGTCAGCACCTTTCGATGGAACTCGGTAGAACAGGGCTCGCTTACGCAGGCATGCCGGTCTGGTGGCTAAGAACATCTCCAACTGTGACATTGGAGTGGCCGTCGCCAGACAAGACGAATTCTCCCGGCAGCAGCGTCGACATGACTGCGTCGAACTGCACCTGAGGAAATCGCTCGTTGTCGCTGGCCATGATCGCAACGGCGGCGGCTGTCAGCGACTTGCAAAGTGAACCGATGGAGAAGAGCGTGTCGCCGGTAACGTTCTGCGCTGAATCTATCGAGGCTTTCCCAAATCCCATCGAGGCTATTTCTCTGCCGTGGACGACGGCAATGGCAACGCCTGGGACATGATGACCATGGATGAGCTTCTCCATATATCGATGCAGGGCATCGGAGCCGATTAGATCCATCTTGGGGTACGAGTCTTGGCACTGCGCACGGCTATAGAGCTATCAATACCGACACGGCCAGAGAATACGGGCGGGGAACGATATATTATTAGGTCTTAAGGCGAGAGTAGAAACTGGGTGAGATCTAGCGAGTATGGCTGTCGGAGCTGAAGCCCACGTGATAAATAACAACCCTGCAATATATTAATTGCGTAACTAATATAGTGCATGGATTCCACGGCGATAAATCACCTTGCGGTATCGGCAAGCGTTGCAACAAAGGCAGACACACGTTTGCCCATTCGTGATTGGAGAAAGGTGCGACTCCCACCACCTTGAGCAGCTTTAAGCCAGGCAGCTTGCTCGATGATGACCACGATGTCTGACTTCGTTGCTCAAGTCCTTAGAGATGACTTAGTGCAGCTACCAGTAGATATTTTTGCATGTAATTAATTTCCTCCTGCTCCTGGTTCCCCTGACTTCCCAGCTGCATCAGAACGACTTTCACGTTCATCATCCTTGCCCTTTTTAACAGAACTATCAATTTGGGCTTGCGTCCTTCCGGTTGCATCGCCGTTGTGCCTCGACAACTTCTAGGCCAACGTCCTGACACTTTCGCCCAAACACAGGGCATACAATCTATCAAATAGTCCTGTACGCCCCTATAACTATTTTATAGACTATCCAATCGTTTTGATTTCGTAGTTTTTGCGGATGCTGCGGAGCAATACATGCGCAAAGTGTGGTCAGGGCGGGGTATGGTCCCTGTCCAATTAGCCGTTCCCGTCTAATAGTTTGGTGCAAAGTTGTCAGCTGATTGTGACTTCTTTTCCCTGCACTAATTACATTTTGAAGCTGCTGTCTATATTCAGGGTTAAACCCTGTCTAGATTAATCTGGCCCCGCTGCTCGCCGCCCCGATTGTTTCGGTCGAGCATGGAGGTGAGGTGCGAAAATCTATATCCCAGCGCAGGGTTTCCCCGTATTTTCATGCCGGGAGCCTAAAATCTTGCAATGTCGCACCGGTATCAATTCACTCCAACTTAGCTGGGTATTTACGCAAATCAGCCCTCTGCATCTCTTGCCATGGACAGGCAAGTCAAGCACACGCACTTAATTAAAGCAATGGATCCTCCCTCGCTCGGCATACCGCGTAGATTCTTCAGCTCCATCTCGGTCATTCCGCTCTCGCCGACTTATATCAGGTCAGGCCGTCATTGACTCCGCCACCGGTAACATGCCGTCGGACCTGTCATCTCAAATTGACGTCTGCCTTGGACGCTTGTCCATGTGCCTGGATCACGTTCGTGCTACCAAAGCAGACATATCAAAGATAGTGTACTAAATAAAAAACGGGGTTGAGGCCGCTGCAAATGACGCAGAGGAGAAACGCCTACCATACAGTTTGTCAGAGAAAAACTTCTGGTCTGGCTAGAAGGACACAGACCTGCGAGTAGCCTGACGAAGGTCGGCGAACTGAGTGACAGGAACTTTCTTATTGACGTCGAGACAACTGTTGTAGTGAGTGTGAACAGTTGATAGAGTCGCAGACCAAGGCGACCAGCGCAACTGCTGTGGGTTTCATAGCGGCATACTATAGATGGTACGCATGGCTTTCAAATGTCGGATTTTGAGGTAAAATGACACTAGATGAGCATTTCCTGCATCCGAAATCTCTAACAAATACCATTCGTTATACAAGCCCCATCCGGATCTACTTTGTCTCGATAGACTATTTAACGCCCTCTATTCAAAACTATATTAAATGATAGAAAGAATTTGAAAATATAAAAGATAAATAGTTATTAATGCATCAACCTACTTTTCTAAATCTAGTCCAGCTATGTTCTATGTAACCTTCGGTGGCTAGGACGTTTCCGCGGTCTTCTTGTTGTGGTCGGCAAAATGTTGTACCTTGCCCACACCTTGCAGCTCCGGCTTGAACCCGTCCAGGCTCTCATTTCTCACCCCCTTTGGATTTACGCTTCAACTCCAAGCTTTGCTGCTCGAGGGCTTTCGTGCTGACCTCTGTAAGAAATCCCGCTCCTCATTACCTCAGTTGTGCAAGTCTTCTCACACATACCTAAACGACAGACGATGACGGCTACGGCACTCAACATGTCGGCTACGGTCACGCGTGCAAGCAGAAGGATTGCGCGGAGCTGCCCTACCCCATTCCGATTTCCGAGGCCAACGCCGAAAAAGTTCTCATTAAAGACCTAAGCGTAAGCAACAAAAGAGAGACAAAAGAAATAGCTAAAGAGGCAAAGAAGACATTTTAATTCTAACCGTATATTAACATGCCAGCGCGGATTCATATTAAGCCGTTATTTATCAAGCAGGGACAACTGCTGGGGGTGAAGCAAGCGCCTGACAAGGGTGGGGTAGTCTTAACGAGGAAAGAGGCAATAATCAGCCAGCGTAGTGGATTAAATCGCCTAAGAAATGCACCACTCTTTCAGCTGAATTCACAACCCCTGCATTACAATAGCCACCTAGGTAGCCCTGTGAGGACAGTCAGACAGGCGGCAACTGGTTGATTGATGGGGTACTCCAAAATGAACAAGTTCGCCGTGAGCATTCTTGAGGTCTTCTTCACTCCTTTAAAGGTAATGAACGATAATTTTGTAGCTTTGGATTTTTTCTCCATTTTTCCTTCGCTCTGTGTCATTCCTGATAGTTACATTCAACAAGGAAAGTGACGCAATAAGACCCCTAACCCGTGGTACATAGTCTATTCACCAACGTCTGCGATATGTCAGGCGAACACGATGACGGCCTCGTGAGTCCCCTATCGGCAGCAACAGGGCAACCATACCATTCACTTCATCGTGATCCCGAGGCCAATGCCCCTGAGGTAGTAGGCATTTCTGCATCGCCCTATCATCATGCACAATCGCCAAGTGTTGCAGGGAGCAGTCCCGGCACCTTTTACAGTCGGACGTATTCTCCCACGGTAACTGGGCATCACGACAGTGACCAAGGCAAGGAGGTGCTTCAATACGAGGGGATTGATAAGATTCCTCTACATCCGACCGAATATGCGGATTATCCTCAGGTCGCATCCGACCTCTACGCAAAGGACGCAGCTGGAAATGCTGGGGCGGCAGCAGAAGTCGCGAGGAGCAAGAAAATTTTAGGAATGCGCCGCACAGTATTCTTCATTGTCCTCGCCGTTCTTTGCATTGCCATTGCAGTAGCGGTGGGAGCAGGTGTTGGAGCGACCCTTCCCAGCAAATCTAAGTCTGCAACGGCGGCTTCAACAGGCGACCACGCTGGTGGCTCCAGGTACGTTATTTCTTCTCTTCAATTTGTCTGAAAACTATTCTTTTCAACATATTTACACCCTGCATTTTAGTTCCAGCTCTTCACCAGGTTCACCAAGTGGATCATCCACCGGCGCACTCTCCACCTCATCAGCGTCTTCATCACCCGACGCTTCGCCCTCAACATCTCCCACGAAATCATCTGACTCTAAAACATCTGGTTCTTCAACTACATCATCCGCAACCCCCACACCGACGTTTTTGAACCAGACCACACTCACCAACAACCAAGGCTGGGGTTTCCAGGGTTACTCAGAGCAAGGCTTTGCGGGCGATTATACAACAGTGTTTCTCAACGATGGCGACTTCGTGGATACGGAGAAGGGTATCGACTTCAAGATCGCCATCAACAGCTACCAGTGGCTTCAGAGAGGCACCAACTGCTGCGTGTCATTCTGCAACAATAGCACACATGCAGGCTGGATAGGCTATCAGTGCCAGGCGAAGAAGCAGCCCAAGACCACCCAGACATTCACAAGAATCTGGGTATGGTGCAGCGATGATCACAACCAGCCAAATGCAGAGAGATGTGGCGCTTCATAATGCTGACTGCAGTTTACTGTGTACCCTGATGAAGGAAGCAGCGACTTGTTAGTACCATTTCATCTTCAATAGCTGTCAATACAATGATGTTGAAAGTAGTCGTATCACGCGAGTTAACACCCATCTTGTAATTAGTCGGTACTGGCGTCCACGGCCGCTACTAATTAGTATGTAAATCCAGGGTTATCGTGCAGACAATGCCGTCATTTCGAACGGCAAATAGTCTCGAAGTGGAATCATCGCTTGTTGAAATGAAAGCTCCTGGATTAAATCTGGAGTCGCCTCTAGCTACCTCTGTCCACCAGTCCCAGCCGCGAGCTACGATGGACAAGCGCTCCGTGATTTTGCTAGACGACACAACTGCCAAGTTTGGGATGGTGGTCAGAGCATGGAAGACGATACTACTTGGTCTCATTTGTTAGACGACGTGCAAGTCTTATTGCATCTAGTTGAGAATTGACAAAACGTTGGTGTTTCGAGGTAGGTGTGCGCCTCTTAAACGTAAAACGCTTTGCAGTGTATCCATCAATAGCAACCGGATTGTTGGGAAACCATCGTCTACAATCTAGTGTCGAATGATAACTCTTGAGATGGGTCAAACAGAGTCTGGAGAACTTGAAAATGCGTCGTGGTGCGATTGAAGCGGCCATTTCAAGCCTGTCGTGGTCGGCCAAACCCCAGCACAAGGCCAATGGACTGATCCGGAATCTGGCATGCGTCACGTTTTCCAGAGAAACCCCCGAAGAATGCAAAATATGATGAATTGGTTATAGAGAGTATACTAGCAAGCTTTGTCTTCATCTTTTCAAGGCTACCTGGGCCATAACGGAGAGTGGTGCCGCCGAACGCGGCCGATTTCTGCGGAGGTCCTGCATGAGCAGCTTTGAGGCGGCGGGCGTGCGAGCAATTATCCCACAATAGAACATTATATACGCCAAGAAAATATGCCAAGAAGAAACATGGTCGGGGATATGCTGGCGAAGGGTCCTTTTGTTGCCAAGCTTTTCGTCTCATCAGCATTGGTGGCAGCCTGAGCGCAAGGATTCGCAAGCTTGACAGGGCACAGGCTCGAGTTTACTATCTACGTGTTTCGTTGCATAAGAGTTACGGGGGGAAACGCCAAGTAATTGGCAAAATACAGTCAATACTAGCTTGAGAAACTGCAGCCACCAAAAAGCTTGTCCGCAGATCGCCATTCGCGCGCATTCTTTGGCCATGTGCACATCAGACTTGGCGTGACTGGCGACACAGCAGATCAGCCCGCGCGCCCGCCAAGCACGGCTCTGGGGTAGTAAATGATAAACTGCCGGGGCTGAGGGATGGCTGTCGGTGCAGAGCGGCGACATGCCTGCAAGACGCAACGGGAGAAGTGTGAGGCGCGTCTACGAAGCCAGAAGGCAAAGAGAGCTTGGCATCCGAGGGCCGTTCTGGAAGGTCTTGGCTGTGGCATATGTGTGCAGGCTCGCGCGGCGCCAGCTAGCCTTGCATCGGCCAGCCACGAAGCTCCAGCGGCATTTTTGTACTTGATGCGAAAGTGGAGGAAAGCGGCAAGTGACCAAATTGTCAAGAATGCCTGAGCGAGGAAATTAGAAGAGGTTTTGCTGCGGCTAGAGATTTGCGTAGAGTCCGTTGGCCGGCACTTCCGGAAACAAAAGCGGCGCTCTCTCAACGGTCGGACAGAAGCAAACCTCCCACAGTTGGAAGTTCCTGGCGAATGATTCCTGTCCACCTGCATGTGGCGGGTCTTGGGTTGACCGTGTTCGGGTCCAGCTGGGGCGGCATCCTTCTAGAAGGGCTGCCGACCCAATATTAGCTGCTACGTCACAGTGGACTTTTGGCGGTCGCCAAACTTGGCACCATGTACATTTTTAGCACAAATTCTGCCTCTGTACTTTGCTCGCAATGGGTAGTGGAGGGCGCCGGCCTTTGCCCAGCTGGGGTCAAAATGTCAGGAGGTCGCATGGACTGGTGGACGATCCTTCCATGGGCGCACCGTGCATGTTGATGTACGCTGTAGGTTGGTTGGGCTCTGTGGAATTGTCCGATGATGCCATTTTGTCTCTCTCGCCTTGCTCTGGGACGTCATGAACACGCATGCATGCGCCATGTACTTCGCAAGTTCTACACTGTCGTGTGAGACAAACCGCCACGAGCCATGATGTAGAGTTTAGGCTTTCGCAATTGCAGCTGGCTTTGCTGGCAGTTGCAATGAGATATCGGGAGTCAAGCCCCATCTGCAGGTTTCAGTCCATGCCCACTGCACTGATTGCACCGCATGCCCAGCCTGTTTCGGGCCACACTTAATTCAACTATACTTTTCGTCGCTCAGCGCCGGTCGATATTGGACGGCGCCAAGCCAGATATTACGCCCATTTTGTAAACTCTGGGGAGAGGAGCAAGGCCTCGTGCCCTAGCTCTGCGGAGGATGGCGACGTAGCCAGCAGCCTCGTTGGCGAAGGAGGTGCGGTGGGAGAGTCGGACTCGGCCATGGCCCTCGGACTGGGCAGCCGCCATTTCGGCCATTTTTTTTTTCTCAATCAGCTACACATTTCTCCGCGGTTGTCCATCGTGGCAAAACAGTGGGTAGGTCAACCTCTCCCTGTGGCAGGCAACGACAAAAGTGGTGCAAATGAAGCGAAAGGAGAAAGTTTCAGTGGTAATTTCTCCCACTTAACTTACTCGGTCACCGCCCAAACTTGGTAGCCATCTATTTTTGTGGGCAAGCTAATACAACGTATTCGCGCCTCGCGGTTTGTTGTTGCTCCGTTTTTCTCCACGGGCCTCAATTGTACAATTGAATGAGCAGCGTTTTTTCTTCTCCACAGCGCTATACTTTGTTCAGGGGCGTGGCTGCTCGCCTTGCTCCTGCAGGTCCCCTTGTATTATTACCCTTGGTGTGTGTGTCCTGGTGGCCGACTTACTCGTCTTAGTAACCTGAGCCAGAGCCCTGGCCAGAAAATAACTCACTTGTACACCAACAGGTCTCCACGCCGCCAACCGCCGCTGTCTCATTTGTGCACTGCGAAGTCGGATGACCATCGAAGCGGAAATGCACAGTACTGGGGCAGGCCAAGCCGATCAGACATGTAGCTGAATTCTGCAGCAAGCCTCATCATTGACGAAAATCGAACCGCAACAGTGTAAGATAAAAAAGCCTCTACTCATTTTGCCTCTCGGGTGTCTGGCTTGCTGCTTGAAACCCGTCTCAAGCCCTCCGTGGAGTATCCGGCGCCGCTGGTGGGATGGGTCTGCCGCCTTTGCCGTTTCGTCCGGGCAGCCTTTTTCTTCTCTCCGCCCAGTGTTAGTTGGTTGGTTGGCGTGCGAGTAATACACCAGACGCCATTTGGCGACCCTCCCTCGGTCCCGGAATGGCTCTACCACCCCATACAGGGCACTACGTAAAATGGAGACCTCGCTGATATCGCGGGCGTGGGTGGGAACATTATAAAGTCCCCTATCTGCCCTTCTGAGTTCCCCCTCCCCCGAAATCTGATCTCTTTCCTATCCTTGCTTCTATATACATATCTACCATACCCGTTTCTTGGAGGAGTCTGCCACCACCCAACCTACAACCAAACCTCACTTTATACAACACACAACACCATCACCATGCCTGAAGGATCTTCCGCACCCACCTCTGCTGCTGCCGCCGTCCCTGCGGCTGGCTCTCCCGTCAACCACTTTGGCGAGAACAAGGGCATCAAGTTCCAGATCAAGACTGGCACCAGCACCTGGAAGTGCACCCTTCAGGACCGCTCTCACTAGTACGTCAGATCGGAGTCGCGCAATGTCTCGCGATAAGCCTAAACGGCACTGTAAGACATAGGCTTTCCCCGATCATCCTTGCTAACCCCGTCTTACAGTGAGCGCACCAAGGCCTCCCGCACTGGCTCTACCGACTCCGTCACCTCTTCCGCCTCTTCTGTCTCTGAGAGCAGCTCCCACTAAAGCACTCGCAAATTGGGTGAAAGCGCCTCGTCAGCGACAGAAAACCCCGGCTTTGAAACAACTCTGTATCATGACAGCTTATTTCGTGGCCATGATACCCGACGGGAGGGGATCACTGTTCCTTGATTTTTCGATTACAAAAAAGTGCGCTGGGTAGTTCCAGGCACCGGCGTTGGGGCAAATTGGCGCTTACTATAGCGTCTAAGCATTACTGTTTTTTTATGGACGGAGCGAATAAGACTTTTTAGTACTCTTCCTTTTCGAGTATTACCACCAATGGTCTCACATGACTGAACGTTTACATATCTAGAACGAAATAGTAGATAATACTATACGTACACTGGACAGAATTGTCACTCAACTACTGCCGCGGTAAAGGGGTGAGAAATCACCTTAACTCGCCGAGCTAATCCATCCTGATCGCGGTCCCTTCTGCCAAGGATGCCCCAGGCGTTCTAGAGCCTTTCCTGGACGAGAAGGTGCACACATGTGGCTGGCGGGGCGGCGGATCGAGGTACAGGCTGAGGCTCCTCGAAACAAGAACAAGACACACTCCCGAATAGGGGCAGAAATTAAGCCTCCACCATTGCTGTACGGCCAGGCCTAACAGGAGTACAAGTTGCTATATAATTCCCAACAGGCGATCGGTTAACCTTATAATAAGTTCTACGACAAGTCGACATGAGGTGACCGAATGCGTATGTAGCCACGATGGGAAAGGGCCAGAGTTGTCATATTCACAATCCAACGGCAGACCACATGCTTCGAGAGTAAATTGTCTGCCAACCTACTCACCTGCAAAGACCAATGACAGGAAGAACCCATTTAACTTACATGCTGAGGCTTACAGCCAACAAGCCTGCCACATACTCAGGCTGCGACCTGGGCAAATGCTGTAGGGTAAGAGAATCGGGTCCCAATCGGGTTGCGGTGGAATTTCTGGGCCGTGGTGGATCATAATATAAAACCACAAATGGAAAAGAGTAAATAAGAATGGGAAGGATATATAAGAATTTGGTTAACATTTTACCAATAAAATGGCCAGTTGTTCTAGTGGAGTGCGCTTCGCCGTCTTGCATCAGCGCCGGCTGGCCGTCATCGAGCTACGAAGTGCACTGCCATTGAGCTAAGACGCACGATATCGCGGTTTTGAACCCCATATTGATGGGTTTAAAACGGAAATTGACTCGAGCTATCAGTTGCACTATATTGGCATCAAAGAAGCTGGGTCACTGGGCAAGGTACATGTCAAACCAGCGTAACAGCCCCGAGAGCGTGGTCAGGGTGGCGGAAACAAACAGCTGCGAGGCTGAGGGTTTTCTAAACAATGAATAATAACAAGAGGTATTGAAAGAGGCTCGTGTGGCTTTAGAATGGCCAGAAATATTGGATTTATCAGCGCCGCTCGGCAGCGCAAAATAACAGCTCACGCTGAAGATGTGGAAAGCATCTTCATTACTGCCCAAATGATTATAGTTGGAGAAATATTCGAAGTACTTTCGCAGGTGACTTTTACTAGGTAATTGGTCATTAAGGCAACGCATCGATGGCATTTCTACGCAATTTAAGGCTGTTCCCAAGCAGGTAGAATCACATCGAAGAACGCCGATCCTTGTAGGCGGAAATAATTTGATAGAGGCGACGCAAAAAATGTCAAATCAGCAGGAACGGTATATATGGAAAAAAGTAGACGTGTTGCGAGGGGGCGAATCGGCCTGAACCATCAAAAAGCATGCAAGAAGGCTACTTTGGCCAACGGAGGAAGATCAGCGGGTGCGTGACTAGGTCGAACCCAAGCTCAAAGCTTATTTAAAATGGTCTTAACGCCGCAGTCCATTAATAGGTTCAAAACAGGGCCAGGTTGTCCGGATGAGCAGCCTTCCGGCTGCGCATCTCGGCGCCAAGCGTGAATCTCCCGGCTACTCACAGCTCCGCCTCCACACCTTGGCGCGGAGGTGAGTCGGATTGGCTGGAACGAGAGCCGTCTTCATTGCGAGGTTAACCATGCTTCTATCGTTTACTTGCAACTCTCTATCAAAAACACGCCGTTATGGAGAGTGAACTAGTTTTGCGCAAGCAGCCTGAATACACGAGAGCCAAGCGTCAAGACCCTAGCCATGTCCCTATTTGGCATCACAGCATCCAGCGATGTCTTCGTTGACGTATTGAAGCTTGGCGTGGCACTTTGCTATGCCAGATCTGGGCGCCTTGGCTAGCTGTGGCTGAGCCGTATTCAGGCGTATTATCACTCGAGATTCGCCAAGAAGGCGACGGAGCCATGCTTGCATGGCTTTGCCGCAGCTGGTTGACAAGAAAGGAAGATTGGGAAGAAATATAAATATGAGCAGCCGTATCCCTCGAAGCACCTCGTATATACCCTCATCCTTAAATTTAGCTCCAAGTTGAAGCACTCTATACTGGAACAATTCTCCATACCCCTGACGTCGACACATAACGATGCGAGCTTCAATCTGTGCTCTTGGACTGCTCACAGTGGTCAAATCTGCTGTGTTACCTAACGAAGGTACCGCTTTGGCTGCGCGTCACGATCACAAAAAGAATGTCAGCCCTTTCACCTTTACCTCAACTTATCATGTTGTTGCCACCCCAGACAAGGTTGTTGACGCGCAAAACAACTTCACCGGAGGTTTACAGGGGAGCAGCGGCAGTTTTCTCTTTGGTATTAACTCCCATGAAAATGTGATTTGCTACAACATCACCATCACTGGTTTCCGTGGCGACTACCAGTCGCCTGCCAGATCGGCCACTCACATTCACGAGGCCGCAGTTGGTAAATCCGGTCCGCCTAGGTATGCCTCCCTCGCATAGTTTGCGTTGAATCAATCGCACCGCAGCCTTGAAATTGCAAAATCACTAACGTGGTGTCCCTGTACAGAATTGCATTCCCGAACCCGACGGGCGACGGGGAGGGTCTGCGGACAAGCATCGGCTGTCTTACGGGACCCTTTGTCACAGGTATCAACGCGAGTGGCACGGACACAGGTGACGGCTTCCATGTTCGTCAGATTGAAAAGAATCCTTCTATGTTCTTTGCAGATGTTCATTCTAGCCTCGCGGTTCCTGGGGCCTTCCGTGGGCAACTGGGAGAGAAGAACTACTGCTAAGTCATCAATACAGTGGACGGTTACGGGGTTTTGGAATCGAGTTCATCCAGGATTGTTTGTATACCTATGATCAGAATAATAACTGCAAAACATATCTGTTTACTTGATATTCAATATTCTGTACAATAAATACCTCTTGGTCGAGAGGCGTGTCACACCATCCGCACGGCGTCGCTCCTGGGTCCACGTAGAAGGGCAATCCTTGTCTATTGTTCGTTTCTATGCTGCCCAAGTTATTTCTGCTTGTGCTGCATCTACTGTAGCGTACATGAAGCCTTCATGCTTTATTCCTACACATCCGGCTCGACCTCCTCAACCGTGGGCACTCTGCTGAGCTTAATTTCAAAAAAAGTAGCAAACGATTTGACCGCATCCCAAATGACCTGCGTGTCCTCTTTTGAGACGCCGATACGGCGCGTGCCGCGAATATGCCAGTGCGTTTCGAGCTTCAGGTTTTGTGTCATTATGCAAGGCAAGGTCACCAGCTGCGTCTCGACATCATCAAGGGCCTGTCGGTCTGATAGGTACAAGCCGTAGGTGATGTTCAGTGATGTCCAAGCGAAGTCTTTGTGAGCATCAAACAGACCAATGGTGTCGGTGGCATTGCGTGTGTATATCTTCAGGAACCACTCGCGGGCGCGCCGCTCGTTGTCGGCATCAGGCTGCCATTGCTCGCGTGACTGCGACAGATCGCGATCTTCGGGCCTCTCAATCGCCGCAATCGAGAGAATGGACTCGATAGGCTTGCAGACTCCGATCACGCAAATGGATTTGAAGAGCGCTTCACGAAGACGGCGCACCAGCCGCTGGCGGGACTCGCTGGTCTGGAACTCGGGCTTCGCGGTGAGATACTGATAAAGGTGGGCGGCAAATTCCGGCTCTGGGCCGGTAGCAATGCACGAAAGAGCAAGAATGTACCATCTTTCATCGCCGAGCTGCGTCGCCTTGAATCTCGCCTCAACGTCTGCGAAGAGCCGGGACAGCTCCGGAGTCGGAGGGGCAGCTGCTGTGGACATGGTGGTACTAGATCGGTGCGGGTGCAGAGCAAGCTTCTGCAATTTTCTTCGCGAAGCGATATCAAGGATTCAAAAGCGAAATAATATTGATAGGATACAGATGACGAAAAATATTATCGTTCACCTTGCCAGAAAAGGCCGCTGAGCTTCTCTATCCGGCAGCAGTGACGCCCCACCAGCAGCGTACCTACGCAGGAGGTAGGCGGAGGTAGGGTTTGCCCGATGCAGAGCTGCAGGAAGCATGTGCGCCTGTGCAAGACACTGTCGTCCTCTACATCTACATCAGATTTCGATGCGCGCATCTCAAACTCAACCGGCACGTCACCACATTTGCAATGATTACAAACGCCCGATTTCACAGGCTCCGTTCAGCGGCGACCACGCCCTAAAGCCAGCTCAGCCCCACCTCTAACATGTGGTGGAACCGGAAAACAAATCCGGGGAACCTCGTCTTGTCTTGAGTTTTCCCACCTGAATCTCGATCCTGCGTGCGACTTTGACTATACAACCTCTACCGTGGTGCGTGTGGATGCAATCTCATCTGCATAAACTGCATGTAGCAATATCAAACGATCTACACGACACGACGTCTGCCACCATGGATCACTTCGACTTGGCGCTGCCCGGCTTCGAGCAGGACATCGACGGGACCAACAACGATGGTACTCAGTACGACATTTTCCAAGACTGGGACGTCTTGAACGAATTCACGATGCTGGGGCAGCAGCTTGGGGAACAGTATACCCCCGCAGAGGAGGTACCAGCCGGTCTTGAGGCTGGTGCTTCCGCTACCACCACACATGACAATGACATCCTAGGCACAACACCGGTGTCGCAAACCGCCTCTACGCCATACTTCCCAAGCCCGCGCATCGGTACGCCTTCTGACACGGCTGGCGCGCGACCTGGATTTCCGCAAAGTGCCGTAAGGCTTCTGCGTCAGTGGATGGCTGCCAACAGTCACTACCCATACCCGACACGTGAGGACAAGGAGATGCTCAGCACCATGACAGGTCTCAGTCAAACGCAGATTGTTAACTGGTTCGCTAACGCGAGACGGCGAGCGAAAATGTCGGCCCCGTTGCGCGCGCCCGCCTCGACTGCGGAGCCAATCACACCAATGGATATTCCAGCGCGCCGTGCCACACCTGGCATCCTGGAAGGCATGAATCCAATGCAGCGCTGGGAAAACTCCCCACCCGATAATGAACCTGCTGACGTAGCAGCGATTCTGGGTGCTGTAAAGGCAGCCCGCATTGCCGCTTCTCCCAGCGACCGATCTTGCTTAACACCCGCCTCTCGATACTCTGACGACAGTTCTAGCGTCGGCTTCAGCAATGGCTCGTCCTTTGGTCGATATGATGCAGCATCTAGTGAGGGGTCTATAAGATCTGGTAGATCCTCACAGGGCGGCGTCTCTCTGTCCCCGTTCCCGGACAACAATTCAGCGAGGCGCAGGCGACGCCGCAAGCGAGCCGGTCTTCCAACCGCCACAACGTACCACCCTCCCGTTCGCGGCGCTTTCCAATGCACGTTCTGTGCGGAAGATTTCCAGACCAAATATGATTGGCAACGGCATGAGAAAACCTGGCATCTGTCTATTGATCGCTGGGTGTGCGCACCGACTGGCCCGCTGGCCGTTGACCCGGTCAGTGGCACTCTGACATGTGTATTCTGCAACCAGCGCAACCCAGACGCGGCACACTTTGAATCGCACAACTTTTCTCTTTGCAGCAGCCGAACGCTTACAGAGCGTACATTCTACCGAAAAGATCATCTTACCCAGCACCTGCGACTTGGCCACCACGCCAAGGTGCCCAAGGAGACGCTCGAGACTTGGAAAGCCGCTTCCCCGGAGATTCGATCGCGCTGCGGATTTTGCAATACTACATTACACAGTTGGACTGCTAGAGTTGACCATCTCGCAATTCATTTCAAGAATGGTGCCACAATGGAGCATTGGACTGGAGACTGGGGCTTTGACGAAGCTGTTCTTCGCACTGTCGAGAACTCCATACCGCCCTGTATGTTACCAGGGAAAAGTTTTTCAGCATTATACTAACGTTTGGATCCAGATCTAATCCATCTTGAGAAGATATCGCCGCTGCCATACGTAGCAAGTAGCGCCTCACCTTGGACACCGAATAGCCCTTACGAACTATTCAACATGGAGTTGGAGTACTGGATTGCGAATCACACGGACGACACCGGTAGCCCTCCCACCGACACCGAAATTCAGCTCGAAGCATGTCGGATTATTCGAAGTGCCGACATTCTATCCACCGACCCTGCAAGCACTGCTCGCTCTTGGCTTCGAGACCTGATCATGTCCTGCAAAGAAATCACCCGAGATGCCATGTTTCAGTCTGTACGGGGACAGGAAGAGAACCGCATGTCGACGCTTCGAATCAACGGAAAAGACAACATATTCCAAGACTGCGCACTCGAAAGCGAGCTGAGGCAGTTTACCCTCGCCCTGCCGCTCGGAGGCGCCGAGGTCGCCAACTGGGAGCTGCAGGTTGAAGCAGACCGCATCCTGCGACGAGCACAGCAAAAGTCCATTTCGCACAAGGACAACGTTTTGAACTGGCTTCTCAGGCTAACATACAACTCCACGGATTGGCTCGTTGATTTCAGAAAGCGAGCCTTCCAGGCCGTAGAGCAGGGCGAGGGGTCCAACGAGATCAGTCCTGCGGCCACCGATGGCGCGACGCTCGACCCTCAGGCACTCAATGTCGATTCCCCGATGAGCGCCGATCAAACGCAACAGGACTCCACAAAGGAACGTTACAAGGCCGCAGCGGCGAGCCGGAAAGGCTTCTACGACCTCAACGACGCCAATGGCTATCGTCGTCTCGCCCGCGGTCTAGCTCGATTCGTGGCGTCGTCCATGTCGGACTGCAACCCAAACAAGCATGTACCAAGCGACGAAGAAATCCAGCAACAGGCGCGCTGGCTCGAATATGGAGAGTAGGTCATTATCTTCTTAGGGATATGAAATAACTTGGAAGCTAATTCAGTTTTAACAGAGGCGACCCATGGAATCAGACTGCGGCGGATCTTCCGGACTGGCTCGAACGGTTCAAGCGCGATATCGGGCTACTTCCATCCGACACGGGACCGGGCTTAGGATTGATAAAGCGGATAACATGATTATATTTCAAGATACCTAGTGTCTATATCCAAGTCTTAACATTGATACCATTTCATATCCAATGTGACCCATTTTCTCGATATCTTTATTTTGTCTGTAATCCTTGTTGTCGTTATTATGCTTATCGTTTTTATCTTCTCCGTGGACTTTGCTCTTCTGAAATGATTGGCTGAGCAGATAATTCGAGGTGGGTGGTATGCAAATACACTCAGGTGGAGTATCAATACCTCTCGTTCCGTTGAGCAGGAAGTGAATCAACCGGAGTGAGGGCTCCAATCCAAGCCGCCAAACCAGTGACTGAATACCGGTCCATCAAGTCGAACAGGACGTCAGCTAATAGGAGGAGTGATGGCTCTGATGCAACTACTCAAATAGTTCTACAGGCTCTTCTTCAAATTGAGCAGAACGTGAATTGAAAGGAGAGAGGGCTCTATCAACCCAAGTCGCCAAATGGGGTGATTGACGAGCTTCCGATTGAATCGATCCCGACCAGGGTCTCACCAGATAGAAGGTTCCGAACAGGTGTTTAAATCGTTTTCCATCGAATCGAACCGAATATGGGCTAACAGAAGGGAGGGCTATGATCCGACTTTTCCAATACCTCGCCAGGTATCTCGCCGAATTGAACGAGATGTGAGTTGACAAGAGGGGGCGCGGTTCCTGAACCTTTCTTGGCACACAGCTTCGGCCGGATCGACGGAACATGAGCCGAAAGGAGTGGAGATGCGTCTGCGGCTTGTGGCATATCTATACGCCCGATAGCGAGAGCTAATCCGCATTCTTGGTCGATTTGACGACAGATGAGTTGACAAGAGGGACGTGAGTTGATAGAAGGGAGATTTCCGAGTCAACAAGACATGGTTAACAGGAGAGAGGCTCCAATCCTTCCGGCTGGTAGGTTGACAATGCTCTCACAATAGGATAGAAGACCGCAATTAAATACAAAGTGACCGAAAGCGACCTTTTTAAGTCATCATGACGTAAGCTGGGCTTTGTAAAGAATTGCCGAGTTTCTCATTGAACCGAGCAGGCGTGCGTGAACGGTAGAGAGGTCAACGACCCGACAGTGTGTGAGTCGACAACAGGAGGAATATTTAAATCATGGCTTTAAAACAGCTTCGACCTGACCGGCAGAATTCCTAACCAATTCGACAGGGAGGGAGGAGGCTTCCAATTCATCCAGATGTGAGCTGAAAAGCGAGAGGTTCTCAATCGACAACGGGTGTAACAGCGACATCGAAGCCATCTTTGTTGTCTATATGCGTTGATCCCAGAGAGGCTCTCGAGTCGGCAGCACGTGAGTTGACAGGAGGGAGGTCTCCGATTTGTGGCTGTGAAACCGCTTTGACATGATTTCAGTTGCTAGGGCTTGAGTTGCCAGGAGGGAGGCTTCTGCTTCGTGACATTGAAGCAACTTGGTAAGTTGATCGGCGGGAGTGCTTCGTTGTAGGTCATCGAATACGGGGACTGACAAGCTTCTTCTCGAATTGTACCGGACATGAATTGACCTGAGAGAGGCTCCAATAAAAGTCGCCAAAGGACCGGAAAGTTGACAATATTTTCTTCAAATCGAACAGGTCTGCGTTAACCGGAGGGTCTGAGTTGACAGGAGGGAGGTCTCCAAGCGCCGTGTCTCTCAACCGACTCGACCGAACTTGGGTTGACAGGAGGGAGGGCCCGATCCGTGGCCATGAAACAGATTTGACAAGATGTCAGTTATTTCCATTCGTGAACTTGACGCAGATTCGACTCGACTGGAAGTGGGCTGAGAAGATGGAAGGCTCCGATTTGTAACGCAAACACAAATAACAACAATATCGAAGCCATCTTTGTTGTCAATAGGCGTTGATCGGAGCGAGGAATCTCGAAACTGTGCTTCAAAGCAGAGCCAGCCGAGCCATGAACTCGACACGAACCGACGGGTGTGAGCTGATTGGAGCGAGGACCGCAATCTAGCCCATTGAGCGGTCTGAGGGTGGACAGGCTTCGAATCGAATCAGAGCGTACATGAGTTAACCGGAGAGAAGTTTCTAATCCGAGTCGCCAAAGGTGCGATTGAATAGCTGACCGTTAACTCGAAAATAGATGGGTTGACAGGCGGAAGGTTCCCAATCCGAACGTATGTGAGTTGACAGAAGTAGGGGCTCCCGATTCATGACCTTGGCGTATATTGGGCTTGTTCACCAGGCTCCGTCACTCGACTCTGCCAGATAGCAGTTGAAAGGAGAGAGGCTTCGGATTCGTAGCGAAAACGCCGGTTGCCGAGAGATCGAAGTCGTCCTTTTGGCAGATTTGGCAAGAAATGAGTTGAAAAGCGGTTGAATAGTATCCATCAAATCGAATAGACCGTGAGTTGACAGGAGGGAGGGAGCCAGGTCATCCGGGTGATGGGTTGGCAATTCTCTCATTACACGAAACAAGACCACAATTAAATATAATAGCGGCCGAAAGCGACCTTTTTAAACCATCAGGACGTGGATTGACAGGAGACAGGCTTCGGACTTTTGACGCAAACACCGGTGACTAGGCCGTGAGTTGACAGGAGAACGGTTTCCGATCTATGACTTTAGTGTAAATTGGGATGGGGCGTAGGATCTTCTCACTCGACTTGACTGAGGCTTCTGATTCGACAGGCCATGCGTTGACAGGAGGGAGGTTTCCGAGCGCCATGTCTCTCAACCGACTAGACCGAACGTGAGTTGACAGGAGGGAGGCTCCCATCCATGCCATCCGGGCTGTGGGTTGACAACTTTCTCATACCAGGAAAGAAAACCACAATCAAATACAACAGCGGCCGAAAGCGACTTTTTTAAACCATCAGGATGTAGATTGACATGAGAGAGGCTTCGGATTCGTGACGCAAACACCGATGACCGAGGGATCGAAACGTGCTCTTGCCCGATTGGCAAGAAATGAGTTGACAGGAGATTGAATAGTCTCTATCAAATCGAACAGGCCGTGAGTTGGTAGGAGGGAGGTTGCCGAGCGTCATATCTCTCAACCGACTCGACCGAATGTGAGCTGACAGGAGACAGGCTTCGGATTCGTGACGCAAAAACCGGTGACCGAGATATCGAAGCCGTCCTCTTGCCCGATTGGCAAGAAATGAGTTGACAGGAGGGAGGTCCCCGCTGGAGCCCCGCGTACCAGGGGCGTCGGGGATTGTCAACCTTCTGTCGTGTATCGACACCATGGGAGGCGAAGAAGCTGGAATGAGGTAGGGGGCGATAGTCCTACAAAGGAGCAACTACCGCCGTGGCTACTATCTTTCCCAGCTCTTTGCTGACCATTTTCCTGAGCTCGAGGATTACCGCATCTGACACTTCCACCACGAAAGACAGTAACGGCTTGAAGACCCGGAGGAGGCCAACAAGGGAAGATCGTCTCCCATCTTCGGGTGGGCGAGAAATCCTGAGCAACAAGAAATGGCAGGCCATCCGCACGGCGTACACGACCAGAAGCATAAAGAATGCTTTGTCTAAATTTGTTTCACTGAGATGTTTGTTAGCGGAGGTGCGGCAGGACGGACGGGCGGCGGCAACATACGTCATGGTTTATTTGTAGGTCGCTGTCGGGCGCTATTCATTAATATAACGATGACTGGTTCAGAAGGGAAAAAAGAAAACAAGAGGGCCTGCAGTAGTAGGTTGACAAGTATGAGGCCATCCATTGATGCAGACCAGGAAAGAACGGCCAGCGGCCGTGTCCTGGACGACGGGCATGTCCGATCGGTGGCAAGGCAAAGCGAACGCCGATTGCAGCGATAAGAATATTGTAAAAGAGACGAAAAATTAGAAAAATTAGATATATTAGAAATATAAGAAAGATAGAATAATTAGATTAATAAGAATCAATGAGCGCGGATTTCGTTCCTCTGAAAAAAAGTAAATGTTGATAATGGCCGACAATGTATTTTGTCCCCCCCTCTGGGGTAGGTATAGTTTTGGTGATTGACCTTTTTTCTGGGAGATTTCTCATCTTCCCAGACTAGAAATTTCATGCTCTATTTCCTGCTGTAGATCCTGCATTTTTTGTTGCGGTTTAATTCAAGTCTACATCTACCCGATGTAGTTGTGGCTGAAGCCTGTGGAGGTGTTGGGCGACGCCAACGCAAGGTTACTTTCGTGGCTGTTCACATGAAACCTGCAGCGCACGTCACTATTTTCTCACCTCGTCGAGCATTTTGTTTGTTTAAACGTCGCTCCATCTAACTTCTGAGCCCAGTCTCTATCCACCTCTACTCCAACCTTGCACCTACATCCACCGGCCAATTCTATCACCGACTCTGTCTCGTTCCAAGCCAAAGATGCGTCCTCTTGCGACAAGATCGGCCCGCCATGGTCATCCCGTTTCTCTCTGCAGTCTCGTTCGAAATATCGACGATTTATCTGGGTACATTGTGATCATGACAGCACTCGGCTCCGTCTTTTACGTTGTCTCCTCGCGCATTGCGGCTCTCAAGGCTGGGATTGATTGGGTCCCCCCCNTCGTCTCACTTCCCAGATAGCGGATGGAAAGCGAGATTTACGGCAGACGAAATTCACGAACGAGGCCAACCGCGTGCGATAGCTTGGTTTCTTTTGCATTTTCTCATGCTGCTCGGGCACATGTGCTCTCCCTGCGCGGTCGACGGTCCCTCGGTCACCGCTGCCGCCGTGCTGAGCATTCTACCACAGTTTCTGCCTCTTAAAGTATACAACGGGCACTCGTTCGCCGGAATTCTCCTCTACGCGGCATATCTTGAATTTTGTTTATGGGTACGATCATTATGGAATCGTGTGGGTTCAGAAACGACGTAAGTACTATTTATGCAATTTTAGGAATTATGAGCTGACGTTTGGTGAAGGACACGTGTTCTGGTTTTCATCACGTATCTTTTTGCCAGTGTTTGCGGTATCACGGCTCTTATTCATGTTTTATACAAGCAATGGGATGACTTTGAGCTTTGCTATGGGTTACTTCAAAGCATGAACCAGATGCTGAGCATGATGGAAAATATAATGTCAGCAGTGGTCAACCAGTTGATCCTGAAGTGTCTTCGAACTTAACAAAGCATTTTAAATTGCAACCCTAGTTTAGTTTGGAATGACAAACTATAAATTACGAGAAAGCATGGGACTGTCGCTGTACACATTCCCACCAGAGCAACACACATAGCAAGAAGAATATTAGACATCTCTAATAACGACCAAGAATCCCCGCAACTTTTGAACCACCCGCATGAATATTCTAGCCAATTTATGTAGTAATATCCACCTGTTCATCTTTCTTTGACCTTCTTCCATCATGAAGCCGGTACCCTTCAAGCGCCGCCACCTGCCATGTCTCAGCACATTATATACCCATCAAAGTACCCAGCAGCACCACTCACGAGCAACTTGACTTACCTCTGCCTGCGGCTTAAAAATTACGCCAAACAACTGCTACAGGCATATCTTTTCCGGAGTTGCTCACAGTCCTATTGTCCCCTGACCATGTCCTGCATAAAGCCCTGCTTGTTTTGTGGTCGAATAGGCCCTGCATCGGCAACCCTTGGCTGTACCACCAACCGGCACTATGAACGATCCGTGCTATTCTTCTTCTCCGACGGATCTACATTTTCCGGCTCGAGCTGTGTGGGCGTTTGACGCTTCACGTCCGGCCGCGAAGCCTTGTGCGGCGGCTTCGACGTCTTCTTCTCGCTGGCGTACAGGTTAGCGCAAGACCCCATCACCATCGATACTTGTCCTATATTGCAATGCACTGCTCAGACCAATCTCCGGTGGAAATGGTAGACAGACGGCGACAAAAATTCAGCTCGTCGTGGTAGTCGCGCGAGGACTATTCTATAGCATCTCTGACGTCAGTGTGATTGCGGTATTACAGCCATGGACGGGCAGTGACCCAAATAACCCTAGATTTGCGTCTTTGTAGAAACAATCCAATTAGCGGGTATAGAATTCGGAAATGACACTTTTGCGACTTCTATCTACGCTTTGCACCTGCGTCCTGTATTTCTACCTGCCACTGGTGCCCGCCGCCGCTCTTCTGGGCTTGCTTCTGACGTACCCAAACTAGCCCATGGCCGCGCTCGACCCCAATTACATCACAGCTTCTGGACAAGTCGCCGAAATCTCCTCTTGGGGGGCGAAATGGGTCCGCTGCATGTCGAATTCAGGCCACCAGTAGCTGGAGGCGCACTGCAAGGCTGCCCACCGTCCCGGGCTCGCTGCTCC
>JANAKD010000389.1:0-20561 GCA_027627215.1 Lecanicillium saksenae | reverse complement strand
GCACGTACATTTAGCCCACATTATTTGTGATAGAAATGACACAGTTCTCCTTTGAAATACCATTAGAATTACGGAAGGCGAGATTAGTTGTGAGGGGGAATATTCCCTGAAGCTTCGTTTTTTCCAGGAAGCGGGTCAGACGTAAACTTTAATCTCTTACCCCTCTCCAGTGAGGTTCACACTCTAGAACCACGACAAGCGGATACATATGTAGCAAAAAGAGGGGACCTACAAGGCCGAATGCTCACCGAGTGTAAGTGGCTTCGTCAGACAGCCGTTGAGATGGCCCAAGCTGCTGGGACTCGTGCCGCTCGCACGTACCTACGCAGGACGAAGTCGATCAGGGACACGAGGTGTGGGTTAGCAACACGATTCAGAGAATCGGCAAATGTCCCGCCCTCGGGCGTATTTTCCGCTTAAAGTCTACTGTACTATGAATGAGGTAGTAGAATAATTTCGTCGAGTTCTTATGTCTGAAGAAGGCGCGGCCGAACACTGGTCCTCAAATTTCAGACAGACAGAGAGGCGTTGGTCGTGATGGACGGCGACCTGCGGCAAGAGAAGTGATCTAACCTGTGGGAAAACATTGCGTTTGGCAATTCTTCTGCCGAGAAGTTTACAATTCGGATAAGACAGCGGTCGATACCTAGCCGAATGAGAGACGAATGGGGCGATGCTGGCATCAGCGCAATTGCTCCTGGACGGCACAGTAATGTACGTAGATTACGTACAAGAGTCATGGGCCCGCGTTTTTGATAAGAAGCGAAAAGGACGCAGAAGAAAAGTAGTTGCCAATAATCAAAAGCAGCGTGTAGTATTATCCATTGATTCTTGCGGGGAGACCTCTTCTCCGAACGGCGTCGGACGTGATCGCAGTATGGGCTTGCCCAATGGCGACCAACTAACTATCAGTCCGTCGGAGTCTCCAGTGGAACTTGAGGGAAAGACGCACACAGACGATCTGGACTTGGAAGAAGAATATTAATGAGAAATAAATGGAGGTCACAGTGTGGATACGGTAATTGTTCAGGGGATAGTGCCACGCCTGGCCTGGCAAGGCGGGCGAACGCAGCGGGTTACGTGCGAGACGGCAGGGGACCACTGAAACTAGAAGCCTTCTGGAAGGCCACGAAGAACACCTCTAGTCTCGATTCAGCTTCAACTGGGCCGCTTCATGCCTACTTTCGTCAAGCTCCTCTTCTGAGTGGGCTGCCTGAAAGTGCGCGAGCCAACGCTGAAACTCTGAATTTCGGGGAGCTTGCCTCTCACTTGTCTGCGTAGAGAAAATAGAGGGGCGGATTGCTTGTTGTCCCCATAGAAGGAATTAAGTGCGCCGCGGCGATGAAATTGGTCTGTCCCCTGTTCCGTGAGTCCGAGTCGATAACTTTGTTCTGCGTCGACGGCACATTTGCTTTACGGAAGTAGGTTGCGATTAGCAAACTTCTCTCCCGCGCGTGGTCTCGCCACGGCCACTCTCATTTTTTATTTTTATTTTTCTTAGGTTAGAGAAAAATTTTGTCCTATCTTTTCAAAATATTGTTCCCCGTCGGCTCGGTTCTATAACCTTCGGGGAGCCTTGCTTTCTGTTTCTAGGTCCCGACCCTACGATTGTGCTGCCGCGGGCGAAGTTTGCAACCCGTCTGACCCAAATGGGAGATAGTGTAGGTAGAAGTAGGAAAGGCGCAGGTTTGTTTAGCTACCTGAAAAGCAGAGCGTGGACTGCTAGGATCCTTCACCAACATCAGATAAATAGAGTCAGAATCCCTTGTATAAATCGCCCGAGTACTTTTATACGCCTATATTGGGTTGCGAATATCCCAATCATTGGTTTTCGCCCTGGAAGCCTGCTAGTGGGGAGGCAGTCAGAAACAGAGAGGGTGGCGCATGGAAACCACTAGAGGTAAGCTTTGTCCCATATTTACTGCGATTGAAGAGCGTAAATCTGTTTCTTCTTTAATCAACCCTGCTTAGTAGCGCCTCAGAAAACCATTGTACTAGCAAGGCTGGTGTCGGCGAACATCAGCGGGCGACTTACGCAGGAAAGTTGGAGCAAGTCAGGCATAAGCATGCGGCTGGTTGTGGATTATGGCAGCTGGCATACCGCTATACTGCGAAGAGGGAAGGGATAAAGCGCGAAAGTACAAGCTTTTCTCGGATCCTAGGCGCTCCGCTTGCACTCTCCGTCTTTCCGCCCGCAATAAGCTTTGCGTGACAGGTTTAGCGTTTTTCAGACCTGCTCTGACTAGTACCAAAGCCTCTTTTGGAGTAGAAGCTAGAGTCAAATGGAAGCAAACTTTGACAATACGGCCGGCAAGAATGACTTTTCCTGCCACTAGTCAGTCGGTACACCGTGTCGCTAATAAGGACGTGAGAGAAGGAAACATATTTGCCTTTCTCGCCTCTGAGCCGCTGCGGGCTGTGCCTTGCTGGCTAACACCCAAGCCTGCGGCCAACTCTTTTCTGGTGCTGCCGTTAGACTTTCGATTCGTCTAACTACGGCAAAAGGATGTAGTCTGACAATAGCATATTTTAAATTTGGAAATAAGCATCTTCTGAAATCAGAGTTGCGTCAGGTGGGAGGTTCGACTCGGCGTACCGTAAAAACTCTGTACTCATTTTCCATTTATATATATCCCCAACCCGTCCTCAACGAGGCAAGACATGGCTTCATCTCAACTCAGGTTTTCTAAGCTCGCAAAACCCTACCATCTTTACAATTTAACCCAATTTTTCTGTGCCAGCCGGCCATCACCAACGACCATACGACAAGAACAATACGCTGAGGCGCTAATCTCGTGCGATACTTTTTCTCACCACCGGTATTCAACAACGGGTTGCGAAATAGCAAGCCCGCGCTGTTACAGAACCATACAACTCGGCTGCCTATTCTTATCATCCGTCTCATAAGGGTGAACTGCACGGATTATCGGACGCAAGCCCCAAAGCAAGCTAGCACACACGCCACAACTAAGACTTGCCAACGCAGCAACTACCCAGAGTACGACTCTGCCTGCACATTCTCGCTGTGCCGCCCCCCACCCCTGAGGAGGATCCCCTGGATTTTTGAGTGCCTTGGCCAGCGCCCACTGTTTGATCGCTGGAACCAACTTTTGTTTGTCTTCAGAGAACTCCGGCTCACCTAAGCTAGCCCAACCCCCTCTCCACACCTGGAAGCCCCACGTTTCGCTTCCATTGCATCGCCTCCTGTCCACACAACAAGTACTACAGGTACTCGAGGTACTCTAGGTACTCGCAGTACAAGTTCACTACCTTCAGGAACAGTTCTGTTGAGACACCCTTACACCCCTCCAACCCACCCACACACCACACAACCGGCCTTGCCCACACTCCCTCTGCCATCGCTATTCTCAGCCCGCCGCTAGCTCTCCTCCGCGCTGCAGACATATAATAATCCATACCCTTGCTGCCCTCCCAGACTCAGATCCAGATTATGTTGTCCATCTCTACCTCTGAAGTCCAGCAATCCCATACCTATACTTCCCAGACACCTTTTACTTCTTTCTATAATATTGAAGCCCCGTCTGCCTTTTCCTTTTCCAACACCGACACCGTCAACATGCCTCACCGTCTACCCGACCCTGCCTCCCTCGTTGCCGGTGTCCCAAGCAGCAACCCCGCCTTCTCCCTGAAGATGGGCTCTTCCTCCTTGCCCATCATGTCCGATGTCACTCAGGCCCTCGAGATCGCTCGCGAGAGCCCTGCTGGCGCTTCGGACCCTACCGTTCGCAAGATTCTCGATCAAGCCATTACGCACATCTGGAACAAAGTCCAGGCGAAGCCCGACGAATATGTCATGACCCGTGACGAATTCTCCCTCTTCAACTACTTTCAACACCGCTTTGCGGGAAACAAGACGGCGGTCGCGGCTCGTGCTCGTTACTGGAACAACACGAAAGCCTAGTTCCAGAAACCAGTACTACAATGGTGCCCTAAGCCATACAGGAGCGCCGCCCAAAACAGTCGCGACAGAACATCGGCAGTCTAGCGACAACCTTCTCGCCCCAATTACACATCATAATGAACAGTTTGCTGTGTCATCACGAATTCTGGCTAGCTTCGTCCTGGATCGTAACGTTGCGCGGGCAGTGGCTCGATACAGCGGAGCAATACAGGCGATGGGAAAAAAAGCACACCTACGATCGCTGCCTCACCAGTACGCTCAGAGCATACACGGGACCAAAGGCTGACGCCTCTATTGTCTGTCTCCCCTCAACTTATGGCTTCGCTCGCTTCATCACCTTTCAAATCTCTTGGCGACTGAACCGTACAAGCTACACCTCGGACCACCAGACACCCCCATGTCTGCCAAGGCTCGCGATACTAGCCAAGTGAGCCAAGACAGGGATGTGCCTCGGGGTCAAAGTTTCTTCTGATCATTCGGTGACAATTACCGTCACCAACATCCGAATAAGCAACGAGGCCGTCTGCCGCCTGAGTCCTGCGCATCTTCCCAATGCTGTCAAATTTTCGATTGCAGCAGCAGACTGCGCCGCTGCGGATATACTTGTATCCACGACATTACGAGACATGACTGTTACTATTTCCTCGCCATACATTGACTACATTTTCATGAGGCGGAATTCTATATTACTACCCTCAGCCATAGCACATATGCTTCGCGTTTCAATGTTGTTTTCTATTCGTTGTACCAAAATTTGAACCTGACATCAACTTCTCTGATGAAAAGCTTGATAATCGATGGATGTATTGAGATGGGATCAATGATACCCCTATAGCTTAGAATAAAATTTTCATTTAATTTTTATATCCTTTCATTTACTCAATATCTCGGTGTATTAAAGCAAGTACAACACAGGACCAGCAGTTAAGAAGCCTCTCAGTCACAGTTGACCCGTGCGCTGACTCAATCATTCGCAAAACAAGAACTGCGGATACATCACCATGCCAGCGCTGGGCGTCATGTATGGAAGGAGGGTATTTGCGAATTATGGTTTCAATCAGAACGCAAAGCCAGCACAGTCCCAGAGGCTCGGATACGAGAGCCGATTTCAAGCAGAGCACACCGAAATGGGTGTGTAGACCCGGTAGAAAATGTGGGCGAATGGAACGAGACGACAAGGACAGGAGGTTTCACCATCATGCAGCGAGGATTATCCGCAACTAATGCTCATTGACACAAAAAGAAGAGCCTAAGAAGCCTGTCAAACTTTAATCTCGGTCTTTTGCATGGCTTGTGCTCCGCGCATAACCCACAGACCCGTGATTTCTGGAACAGAGGTAATCGAGGGGGCTGCACTGGCAATGCATTGTGATCAAACGAACGAATCCTGTACCGGGTCGACTGACCTAATCTCTGCATTCATTGAGTTCCGGGCTACGTGGGTCCTGTCCGAGTCACGATCCGGAATAGAATTGTTCTTCAGGTATTCTATTGTCTATTGTGCTGCGCATGTTTACTATTTGTTTGCCATTGAGGTCTGTGCGTAACCCTCGTCTATCAATTCTATGCTGAAACCGTTCCGCAAGGGACCCTTTTTATTGCTGCATCTCGCTCAACAAGCGCATGCGATTCCGTGTTGAAATTTTGTTGTACATATTCTGGTCGGATTTCGGCAGTCGCTGGAATCATGAGCAGAAGCGCATGCTGCTGTGGAAACCGGTGCATGTCGCCTCGCCCTCGAAGATTTTGATTGAAGCCATTCAGCCCCTCCCCCAATAAATTGTATTCACAATTGTTTCATGAGAATATCGTCTCTCTGGACAATGCTTCCTACAGCAAAGTCATGAAACCCGATAGGCGAATAGCCAAGCTTGGCATAGACACGGGCGGCGACACCATTTTCTTCCCACACGCCAAGCCACATATGCGTGAACCCTTCCTTGCGAGCGATGTCCTCAGTGGTACCCGCAAGGCGACTGCCGATGCCCTTGCCGTGGTACGAGTTGTCAACATACAATCGCTGTAACTCAACCGACGACTCAGCATGCGCGAGGCTCGCAACACAGGGCTCGTCCACTGAGGTACCTCGTGTCAGCTGCGCGAATGCAACTACTGCGCCATCCGCTACAAGCGCCTTGCCAGTGTCTGGCTCAGCTTCAGTAGGGCTGGTGTCTGGTCCGTGAGAGTCATGGCGATGAACCGCCACAATAACGTCTTTGGCAGGGTCTTTCAGTTCGGCAGTAATCAGCGGCTCCGTATACGCTGAGTCAAGATAAGCTAGAAGCTCAGGTTCGGGGACCGAGTGACCAAATGTAGTTGTGAAGACATCTCGTCCAATTCGGACAATGCCAGCTGCATCAGCCAAGGTAGCTTTGCGGATTTCGATCATCTTGTTGGATGTTGCACAAGACAGTGAGGTGATGCAACTACGCGGAGTATTCGCGCAACTGTGGTTTAGAGTTTTCGGGGTCAAGGACTGCCCTTCTCTGGCTTTGTAGTCGCCTAGCGTGGCCGTTGACATCGGCGCGCCCTATTGATTGACTAGTCTCAAAATTGGCCCCCCTGAACGCCCCAGAGATGTTAAGAAACTCGTTGGAGTGGTCGTCATTCTGAGGACACGAATCTGGAAAAGTATTTGTTGAGAACTGGACAGCCATCACATAAGCCTTCAATTGCTACTTTTTCCCCTTGCCTCTCGGATACATCAGCTCACAAACTGTACCCAATTTCTTGGGGCGAATGAAGAGCTTTGGCGCCACAATCTCCAAGGTGTTCGACGAAATTCTTGATCTTCAGAACTAGCCAACCAACCAGCGCCAAGTATCTGTCCCAAATAGGCGCGCCGAAACCTCCCACAAGCTAGATCCTGCGGAGGTCTGCCAAGCCATCACAACTGGTAAATTGTATTGAAGCACAAAGTTTAAATGTTCCGAAGTTCAACCTGTCTGCCATTTTTTCACACGTTTTGTCTTTGGCTTGGTGACGAATTGATCACCCTGTGTCAGACACTGTCTTGAGGGCGCTATGTACGTGCGCGTGCGAGTGTGATTTGTACTGGGGGCTTCCCGGAACTGGAATTTGGTCTTTGTTGCGTAGTATTGGCGGCACGGCAGGCTTCAAATTCGTCGCGTTTAATTTTCTATTCTTACATTCTTGCCAGTCTCACCCCAGATACGTGAAGCGTGGCAGAATATCAGTGGCTATCCTGTAGACTAGCGCTCTACCATGCATGCGTGGTCACGATTTATGATACTCCACGCGTGCGGAATTGCTGTGCTTGTTACTTAATACCGCAGTGAGCGCGCCACTCAGCCTTCGGCTTATTCTTCTCCTCGCATACGTGATAGTCTGGGCCGGAATTGCAACAGGTGTCGCGCTTTGCTTATTTATATATTTTTCGATTGTCCGCTTGTTGTTTTGCCGACTCTTTTTTGATTGTTTTTGGGTGGGAAAAAGCACGCTTAACAGTGAACACCATGGCGCGTTTTGGTTGGATTACCGGTATCGCACTTTCTGTGATCACCAAGACAGCGCAGGGACTAGCTTCTCTGCCTAGGGCGGTTGAATATGAGGAGTCTCCGATGAATGAGGCACCGTCAGTCCTAGAATGCTTCCAAGTGAGTAACCCTGTGCTCTCTGACATGGGTTTGGTTTCTGGAGACGAGGTTATCGGTCCACCAGATAGCTATGACACGACGGAAACCACAGTGTCTTGCCAGAGAATATTGATGACGCACTCATTCCAAAACAGCTATGGTCATCCCTACGTTGGTAAGTACATCCGATATAAGCGGAACTTTTGGCGACCGCGAGTCTATGTCAGCTTCACAACTAATTGTCGGGGCGCGTGGTTGCGAATGCAGCCGATTATCATCCCCCAGCTTGCGAATTCAACCGTGTTGCTATAAATCTCACGGTTCAATCGGAAGGTGTGCAATATGATCGCCTCGCCATCATGTACCTTGGAGATGTCGAGGTTTGGCGCACTTCCACTGCTGAGCCAAATTCACACCCAGGTGTCTCTTGGACGTACTGGAAGGATATGACGAGTTATCTCAGCCTGTGGAAAGAGGATCAAAAATTAATCTTCGACCTCGGCAATATTGTTAATAATCAGTACACGGGCGCATTTAATGTCACATTAACTGCAACCTTTTTCTCGATCAGAAACTCCGACAAAGGCAATCAGCATGAACCAGCAAACTGGATCAAACCTATTTCGGCTAAAAGAAGCAGCGATAACAAAAGCAGCGCCTTCAATTATCCCGGCGATGATGCCTCCGTTAGTCTGAAACTCCCTCAGTCTGCTATGCGTGCGGTAGTTTCCATTTCCGCGACAGGGCAATCTGATGAAGAATTCTGGGAAACCAATGTACCTGACTCTGTCCAGTCGAGTGCCACGGGTTATTTTGCAAAGAGCGCATTTCGTGAAGCTAGGCTTCTTATCGATGGACAGATTGCAGGTCTTGCTTGGCCGTATCCTGTCGTGTTCACTGGTGGCATATCCCCACCTCTTCACCGGCCGATGGTTGGAATACAAGCCTTTGATCTCTTAGAAAATGAGATCGACATTACGCCTTGGCTTGGTATTCTCTGTGATGGCTCGGAGCATACCTTCACCCTCCAGATTGTGTGTGAGAAAGAGCAAAAGCCAAACTCTTATTGGGTCTTGACCGGCAAAGTTTTTGTTTGGACTGACGATACAAACAACGAGAGAACCACTGGAGAAGCACCGAAAGTCGAGGTAAGTCCCATCAGCCTGGACTCCTCGGGAGGTGGGGATGCAGGGGGGCCAATCCCCTACCAGCAGTCTATCTCACGCACAATCCGCGTCAGCTCAGAGCTCAAAGTAGCTGGAGAGAAAAGTAGATACACTTGGGATCAAAGTTACTCTATGAAAAATGATGGGAACATCACAAATGCTGGAAACGACCAAAACGTCCAAGCAATGTATGAGGGCAAATCGACCGCCGCCAGCGCCTCACAGCCATATTTCTTTATCGGTTTTAAGTATCCATTTGAGATGAATCTCACGACGGCGAACCAAGACAATTCTTTCAAGATGTCCACAACTCTGCAACAGGGCATGAACCTGATCGTTACTGGGAAGACGGCTTTCAGCTACGGTGTCGATGCCTTTGGCACTCGACTTCAATCCGAGGTTTCGGGCAGTGTTCTACAAACGATGCGTAATGCCAAAGCCACCTACTACCAAAATGCCGCCGGCTACAAGACCTCGGGTGAATCCGAATCACATCAAACTTACAAGTTTGGGGGCCACGAATTAGGCAACGCTACCAGCCAGCACTTCAACCCTGCACCCCTTCTGTATAGCCGTGATGTCAAAGTCATCGGCAACAAGCGTGTCCTAGACGACGTTTTTGTTTATCGCTCTGACTACATAGCCCACCCCGAAAGGCTAAGTCTAAGCAAATTTGTGCATGGCTTTGCTCCCGTGCCAAACCCACACTTGCCTGGTATGGGCAAGTTTTCAGGCAAGGATACCCCCGCGAGCGAAGGTAATACAACGGTTCAATGGCATGTTTGACATCTCGATCGAATTTCTCGTTCTCGATGGTCTGCGCCACCCCATCAGCACATGCTAAACGGCTGTCCTCCCAAGCATGGGCCGGCGGGCGGCGGGGTAAGGCCTGGGGGCTTCAATGGGCATGTACCTAGCTGCGCGGAGGAGATCGCAGCTTTCGATGCAGTCTGCATTTCCCGAATTTGCCCCAATTGTGGACTGAATGCAACACTGGGGGACGCTGCGGAATTAACGGGGGGCACTCATCACCACTTTGCTCGTCTGGCCACCAGGAAGCACGGCCAGGTGCCTGTGTACGCAAATATATGCCGCCTGAACCTTCGCCGGAATCAAATGCTCTGATTTGCCCGATTACGAAACATTGGATGATTTGTTTGGAAACCGTTGCGATTTGCGCTTGTAGCACGTTGTATCAATTTAGAGTTTAGTTGCGCCTGTCACACGCACGGGTTGGGACCTTGTCGACATCGAGCAGGCAGCCTTCATCTTTTTCCCATGGCACATTGCCTCTGCCTATTTCCACGATTGTTGTCATCAATTTACTTGAAATGAATTATTTATTGAGATGAAGTGAAAGACATAGGATGCTGCAATTGGTTCTCTCCGCAAAGATCGTTTCGCAATTTACAACAGACTTTCATTGGCTGTGCAAAATCTTTTAATGCTCCCACATAATCTCTCCGGTATTTGAGTTGTCTAACATATTCTTCGATAAGTTCGCTAAGGCGGCACCTCCATTTTTGTCGGCGCCGAAATCATTGTTGGGGCTTTGGACACACCTGTCTATCAGCTGTGTGAAACTTCCGTGGGGGTCATCTCTCGACATCTCGATCAGTCTGGGCAATAACGCATATAGCCAATAACTCATTTAGCGAATTTAGGTTCGCGTCTGATTCGCAGATGCCGGAGCTTCATAAGGCCGAAGCTGAAGCAGGCATTTACTTGCAGCGCTACCATGCAATCAATGTACCCAGTGGTTGGGATCTTGCAGTGCAGCACGAGGGATCGACAGTGGCTTTTCACTTTTCATCATAACATCATTTAGAAAATTATTGAATATTGCTGGCTGTGATGGCTGTGCAACGACAGTCACATCATGTAGTGGGGGGGGGGGGGGGGCCGAAACTCTAAAACTGATGAGTCGGNTCGCGACTAATTTTCTGGAAGATGCGCCAAAAGACCTGCTTGATGGCCGTGGGGAGCGACTTTCGCGGGTTAGCGGTTTCGGCGGCGGCGAGGCCCACGAGCTCCGTGCCGGTAAAGGCGAAGGCGGCGGTGACGAAGACGCTACATAGGCCCTTAAACCCATTGTTGAAAGCGCCAGGGTCGCGCCAGTACTCGCCGCCGATGTAGCCCCGATCGGGGGTGCCACCGCAGTTGAGCACGATGCCGAGGAGGCTACCAAAGATGTTAGATACTGATGATAAAGACAAGAATGGCAGATGAAGAGTCTCTACATACATGAAGCCAATGACGGCTACGACTTTGATGATGGAGAAGAGAAATTCCGCTTCGCCGTAGCCTTTGACGCCAAACATGTTGATGAGAACAATTGTAGTGAGAAATATTGTGACGAATATAGCTTTCGTAAGCTTGTCGTTCCAGTAGCCTATGGTTAACGAGGCTGCGATGATTTCGAGTGGCAGTACAGAGAGCCATTGTAAAGCGTAGCTGCGTTTTGTGTCAGCAAACTGCGGCATGTAGTGGGAGGCGTGTAACCTACTTCCAACCCATTGCAAACCCCCATGACGGGTCGAGAAATCTAGTCGCCCAAGACGAAAACGAGCCAGCTATGGGGAAGATAACGGCGAGCTCACCCAGAGCCTGGCATGTCGAATATAGCATGGCGCCAATGATGCCGAAGGCAATCAACAGCGATGCCGGACCGCCGGCATTCAGCGCCTTGCCAGACACGACAAATAGTCCTGTGCCTATGGAGCCACCGATGGCAATCATTTGCAGATGTCGACCCTTGAGGCTCCGCGACAGGCCGATGTGGGCATTCTCGAGCGCGGCGAGGTGCAGGTCGTAGTAGTGGGAGCCGTTGTGCTGGCGGCGGGCCACCATGGGGTCATGGTCGTGGTCGGAGAGGAGGAACGTCGAGTTTGGGTCACGGCGAAAGGTGTCGAGGAAGCGGCCGATGCGCATGGGCGGATGCTGCTCGTACTCGGGCTCGCGCATGCTGTATGAGCTGCCGTAGGTGAAGGAGTCGTCTTTGCTCTTGTAAGTGTTGGTGGGGCCGAGCTCGATGTCGCCCGGAGGAGATGCCATGGTAGGAAGAAAGAGGATATAGAGGAGGAGGAGGCGTGTATAAAAGATGATGAAGCGGAGTGGAGTGTGCGGGATGTGGTTTGCGTGGCAAGCTGTCGCTCTTTGTGTATCGTTTGCTCTGGTGTATCACGACGAGAGCGAGAGCGAGGCTGTGCGAGATGTACGGCTCCAGCCTTCAGCTGCAGGTCGGGTAGGCGACGTGCATGCGCCCAAGACTGAAGCGGATTTGGGAGCCAAATTGGTAATTTCAAGGGACACCGGGAGAGGATTGTTCTCGTTTATTGCTCCTCGACCCCTTCCTCGTTGGACATGCCACGATGACGTGCGTTGGCTGGGTCCCCAAGTCGATCGTTCAATCCAAAACTGGGGTGGTGTCTGTCGCATGTGTCCACACGGGGTGAGAGAGGAGCGATGCGACACAAAAATATTTGAGCGAGAAAGTAAACAGTATTTCAGGTTTCGATTTTCCAACTTTTGCTTTCGTAGGTGAGCCTTGGCGAGACGCGGCACGGCGTGGAGCGCACGTTGGGCCTAGTCTGATGGTGGTGACGGAGCCAACGTTGGCGGAGGGAGCGCTGGCCACTCAAGCAGCGACGGCGACGACCCAACACGGTCTGCGCATGAGGCCTGGGGCGCGGGGTATATGTTAAAGCAGAGAATCCCAAAAGACGAGATGATGCAGCAGGCAGAAAAAGAGGCAAGCCTGATCTGCCGGCACGACAAAATGGCATGGGGGTGGGTGCGTTTGCCCCCGGAGCGCTTGGTGGAGGAAGAGAGGGACATGACTTGGAACCAACGCGGACTGGCTGGATGAGGATTGGCCGGCCTGCAGGAAGTGTGGTGCGCATGAGGCTGGTGGCTGAAGACATGGCGTTGTGCAGCTGGTAGGAAGCGGGAAGCGGGGGAAACCGGCTCAGAGGAGACTGGGAATTTGTCATTGTAGCTGTTTCGACTTTGAGAATTGAATTTTGAGAATTGAATTTGCCCGTTCCATTTCCCAGGAATAACTTCAACAAGACTTTGCCATTCAAAAAAAAAAAAAAAATCCCGTTCGAGGTACAACCTCCAAGGTGCCAACCAAGCGGAGCCAATGACATGGCACTTCCCCGCCGCGCCGCGGAACCGCCTGCAACGAACGCCCTGTTACGGAGGCACGGAGGGAGGGCAAGAGAACCCGCTAAAAAGGCAGAAAATATCCCCATTTCGGGGTCGCAGGAAGTGGAGATTTACCTGACTCTGACGAGGACCAAGAGGGCGCAGGGCCAAGGGCTCTCCAGGTTTGAGCTTTTGCGCCGGGGGGGTTACCCATGCATGCTTGGGGAACCATGCACACACACAAGTTGGCCGATGAAATGCAATGTCGCTCGATTATCGATGTATGCTTTCCCCCATATTAAGTGCTGACATCCTGAGGCCCGTCTCACTCGCCTATCGGGTTGCTCTCAACCATCCCACAGTGAGCCGCTTGCAACGGCTCCCTACCCGCTGGTGTGGTGTGGGTGGCCAATGCGACTTGGTGGCGCTGGGGGAGAGAGCCTCCACCTGGGTGCGACCCTGGTTGCGTGGACTTCAGGTTGGAGGTGCGCTGGCTGATTAAGAGGTATTGACGGAAAATAATCTTATTTCACTGATTAAAGCTGGACTACAGAATTACAAGCAACACTTCTCTATTAATTGATTCATCGGCCTGAAATAGTTGAGTACCAGATTTAGGCCACGCACGCAACACCAATTCTGCGGTCACCAGCCTCCTCATATAACCCAGATACATGACCCAATAACGTTGAGATAATACTCGTAGAAAGGGGGTGTAGAATGACATTCCCCGCACACACTTTGCTCCGAAATTACCTAGCCAGGATCTATTTACACCGACGCCACCGCGATATTGTACAGTTCAGGCTTATAAGCCCGTATCTGACCCGAATAGCATCGCAACCAAGACCGGGCGACATCAAGAGCTAAATCATACTCGCGACCTGTCACGGGCACGGAGTAACAAGCAGCGCCGCACACGCAGATTGGCACGCAGCGTAGATGGCGGGCGCAGCCGGACCCGCCACCAGGCTAGCCGAGCACGCGGCCTGGCAAGTTGCATACGCGACTGGCCCGGCGGCAGCCAGGGTGCCGAAGATGCTGGCGAGGAGGATGGTGGAAGTTTTCATGTCGAATTGCTTCGAAGTATTATTTGGCGGGTGAGGTTTGTGCGGTAGGCAGTGAATGTTCTGGCTATGGCGAGGTGCAGCAGCACTATATATATATCTTGTTCCGTGTGGGATATTTACAGATGGCACCGCACCAAACTACCAGGCAGAGTTGCACCACGAGTTCATATGATGTATTTGATGAGTTTAGAGTTGCGGAATGGACGGGAGGGAAGGGAGAAAACAAGACAGATGGCAGATTCTGTTTGGTTAAAGATAACTCAACGTGATGCCACCCAAGGGCGTGGCGGTGCAATGCAGCGGTCGAACGCTATTCCTGCGCCGAAGAGCAGCTGTCTGCAAAGTGCCGCCAATGAGACGGCGGCAGCATGTTGGAATGGGCTGGGCCGTTCACTGCTGCCTTTGCCCGCCGTTGATCGCCAAATTCCGAACCTTATCGCGGGACCCTTTGGCCGTGCCCGTTACACTCAGCAGCAACGCAGCAGAAACTGTGGTTTTCGGGGCGGCAGAGTGCTTGCTTGTACATTCTTCATGACGTCAAGGTCGCTTAACTCGCTCAACTTAGTTGATTCGCCCATGTCCTCGCTGAGCGGCATGTGGGCAATAGAGTGGCTACGTGGCAAGGGAGGAATGATCAGGCGTTATCATAGGAGGGGTTTTCGTATTCAAGAATGAAGAAAAAAACTCGGACGTGAATGCTTATTCTAGACCTACATCCCTAACTTTTTCATGTGCTAACTTTCATGCATATATGTACAGAAAATGAACCGCAATAACAATGCAGAGCCGAGCCAAGTGCCCCAAAGCTCATCATCTTTTATGACACGGGTGTCGGCTTTTCCTTTCCAATAATCTTTCCGTCCGCATCGCGCGGCTTGCGCTGCCAGCCCGTCTTGAACAACTCTCCCATATCGAATCGTGGGAGAGGGTGCGCCTCCGTGTTGAGAACAATCTTGTCCAGCGGCATCAGGCTGTTGTCCGAGAACAACAGATACATGTACTTGAGCGTCTCGGCCTGTTTTTTTTTTCACCATGTTAGTTTTTACTTTCCTTAACAAACGCAATCATTTCCCACTTACCAGCCAGAAGCTCTCCATGTTGTCTCTCACGCGGGGCGGGAGCACGTTGGCGTCGTCCAAGCTCGTGAAGCCACCCTGGTCCTCCACCGCCGTGTAGTTCATAAACGACGTGAACATCTCCCAGCCCCATTCGCGGTACTTGACATCGCCAGTGATGCGCCACATGTAGAACAGGCTCTCCACCGTCTCTGGGCGCTGAAGGTTGTGTGCATCGTTGGGCTTGACGACAAAGTCCTCGCGCCAGCGCGCCTTGAGCGGCACCAGCCATTTGAGCTGCTTGGCTCTGTGCTCTGGCTTGGATGGCTGCTCTGCGCTGTGCCTCCTGACGGGCGGCATACTGCGCCATCTTCTCGGCCAAGGCTTGGTCGCGCTCATATCTCAGCAGGCTGTAGTCTCGTGGAGTCTTTGATGGCCGCTGGGAAACCGGCTCGGCCGCCTTCTTGACTGCGTTCTGCTGTGCCGTGTGTTGTTGCTTTTGCTGGGCCGTCTCTCGCTTCTTGGCAAGTTTCCTCATGGCGTCGATCAGAGTAAGGTGCTTCTGGTTCCTGCGTCGTTCGACACGAACGGGGATAGATGGTCTCCTGCGCATGGGCGGCATGTTGCTGCCAGCGGCGTTAGCTTGCTGAGCAGCAATCTGATTTTGCTGGACAATGACGCGCTGTGCAGATTCGATCCTGTGGTTATAGGCCTTGAAGTATTGCGTCTTTTGCATGTCGGCTGGAAGGCCCTCGAGGTTGATCCACCGCTCAAAGCACTCCCAAGGAGTTCGTCGCTCTGGCCCAGAAACGAATGAGGATCTCGTCGAAAGCATGCTGGAAATGAGTGACCAGTTGTACGAGTATTCACGTACGAGGCCTCGGAGCTCATCATCCTCGGCAACTGTCCACTGAGATGCGCTACGGCACTCATAGAACGACTGCATAGGCATGGGATGCTCCGATGGGGGCCTGAATTGATGTCCGGCGTGCAGTCTATCTCTGATGGCCTTTGACTCGGGGTTGAACAGGGCGACGTTGCTGGTAGTAGCGTCGGTTCTGGCATGGTTAACTATTTGATCGGCACCGAAGGTGCTGTCGCCGTCATCATCGGAGTCCTCGTTGCGGTAATCAAAGCGACCACGCTTGCGAGGTGGTCCTTTCGTGGTGACGTTCATCTCGCCTTCAATATACTTGCTCAAAGGCAGAGCAGGGCGGCGCCAGTGTGCATCGGGGTCGAACTCAGGGTTTGTGAGATCCGTGTGTGGTACTTTTAGGGGGGCGCCATAGAGAGGCAGTTCTTCCAACAGTTGATCAGCAGCCTGTGTTCGTCGCAGGCCAAAGACAACATCATCTTCTTGTAGTGAGAAGATAGCGGAAGGTGCAACCGTCTCAACAAATACTTCGGAGATGTCATCATGCAGAGGCGACGGGGCATCACCGGAAGGCTCAAGATCAGGCGTGGGGTGGTTCTCGGCTCCGGCCACCTCAGCACCGCCCATTTGTGTATCCTCTCCGTCGGCAGAGACCTTGGGAGGAATACGAGCAACAACCTGGAGGGCCAGCCGCTCTTCAGCATCCGACTCGTGCCATTCGGCGCATGCATATGCCAAGTTGCGGGCAATCGTCATCTTCCACTTGCGCTCTTCTCTGAAATCTGTCCTCATCCATTTCATCTCCTGAAGCATCACATCCCACTGCGAACTAGGTCGGGTGGGTTCTGGGCAACGCTTAGGCTGTCGCAAAGACCATTTGTCATGCTGCTGAAGATGATACACTCTACGTAGCACCTTGCAGGCTTGATTATCGAGGATTGCGAGGTTGGCGTCGGAAGTGCCAATCGTCTTGTTGGCGTGGAACAAGATCTTTTCGATGGGTTGCATCCAGTTGGTTGCGCCGGTGAAGTTTTGGATGAAGAGCGGGGTGTAGTAGTCGTCGAAGGGGTGGAACTGTTCCTTTTGGCCAGTGGCGACGGCTTTGTCTTCGACACGCTTGGGTTGCTTTCCGAACAGAACCGTAGACATTTGACCTTTGCCGCGGTCTTTTCGTGACTTTGATCTCGAGGCTGGCGATTCGGGGGCCGAAGCAGAAGGAGTGAGCTGGTCTTGCAGGTCTTTCGGTGTACCACGGTCCATTGAGCGGGGAGTCGCACCGACGATTTCGTTAACAGACTTGAGTCTCATGGCGCCTGATGACACTCTTGTGACGGCTCGTTCTACAGGCACGCTGTCTCTCGTCGCTTGGGGTGTGAGTAGAGGTGGTGTCGGCTTCACATTGATGGAAGCCTGGACGTCCTCTGGGGCATCAACATCCATCTTGTCGGCTTCATCCTGGCTGTCGGGGACTTCGGTTGTGGAGTGTTCGTTGTTGTTGGCTTGCGGCTTGGGTGTGGCGGCAGGTTTTGAAGGAGCTTCATCTTCCGAGCCAGACGCTGCTGCGGATCGAATAGACTCCTGCAACAACTGATCCTCGTCAGAAGGCGGCTGCTTCTGGTTAGCTTCTTTGGTGACTTCGGGTTTAGCCGCGGCTGGCGTCGATTGCTGTGCAGTTTCGGGCGACCGAGGGCCTTCGTTGTCCGGACTGGTGTTGGCAGAAATGTCGTGAGCCGCAGTTGTCGTTGCGCTGGCAGCTGTTGATCCGGGAGAAGACATGGCATCAGTAACTTTGGCCGTATCATGGGGCAACTTGATGCTCAACGAACCATCAGTTGTAGGGACATGGGCGGGAGTTCCATTAGCAGTTGGCGTTGGTGTCAAGGAAGGGGATCCTTTGGTGCCGGGAGGGAACGAAACTTGGTTGGGTCGTCTCGAGGCGTCGGCCGGTTGGTTTGGCTGGTTCTGAGCACGTGCGGCGAGCGCAGCAGCGGAGAGCTGCGGTGTGATGGCGGGTTTGGATGCATTTTGGATGTTGGCTGGACTTTGTACTCCAGGTGTCGATCGAGCCGAGTTGGTCGAATTGGATGCCGTTCCGGGGGTCGAGGCAGCGGGGGAGCGAGCCGGGGAAGCGGTAGCCGCGAGCTGAGCAGTGATGAATCGCTTCAAAGCTTCGACAGATTGTGGTGGTCGCGGTGGAATACTCGCTTCATCGAAAGTTCGATCTCTGCTTGGATGGTTGGATGGTTAGCACTAACACGAGAAAATTACAGTGGATGCTTCAGCGGGTGCTGTAGCGCAGCGGCATCTTCGGCGGAGGAGAGAAAATCAACCAGAGGCCGAAAGTAATCGCAAAAAAGCCGAAAAAGTTTGTGATGCATCGGAAGGACGTACTGCAAGATATCATTCGTCTGCAGGAACTGCCACTCGGCTGAGGTGGCAGCAGGCGCGTCGGAGAGTGCATGGGACTGCTGGGGGGAGCGGCTGGGTCTGCGTCGCGACCGCGAAGAGTTCGCGAAGCTTCCTCTTGCGCGACGTTACGATTGCACTTTGGAGGGTTAGCAAAATGAAAATACCATGGTCATCATCGGAAAAAAGAGCCGCATCAAACGGAGGCAGACTTACTGGCACTCATTGCGCTTGGATTGAAGCAGCCGCGATAAATCGGCGTGCCCGACCTCAGTCATAGCATCTGCTGTCGCAACATCCGTTTGCGAGCGAAACGGATGCTGCGGAAATGAGGAGCGAGGCTTTTGGAGATGGAAAAGGACGTGGGAGTCGATGAAAAGCGTGGTGTTGGACGCCGCGTCGACAGATAATTTTTTCCTGTCCGTCTTGATGCTGCCGTGTCGTCTCCAAGGTCCCAAGTGTTGGCCGGCTGGAAGGGGGGGCGTACAAAATTTTCGTCCAGGCAGCGGTTGCTTGGATTGTTCGGGCGAGTTGGCGGGCTTGGGCGAGTTTGCCAGGCTTGAGCCGTTCTAGCGTCNTTTTTTTCTGGGGGAAGCAGGGAGCTGCAGGGAGAAACAGAGGCGGGCAAACAGAGGGGAACCGTGAAGAGGCGGCCGGATGCGCACTGTGGGCTGGTACTCTGTGCTAACACGCTACTGTGAAAACTCTGCATGCGTGGCGCTAGTCAGTACTCCAAGGGATGGAAAGGGGCAGGTGTGGCGACAACGTGCGGGTTGGCTTGGTCGCACCGTGTGCCGACACTTGCCAGTCCGCCAGTGGCTACGGAGGACCTAACCTACACTAGCACTGGGCAAACAAGCCCACCCCGGTTTCTCCCCGCATGCGGGTTGGCCTGCAGCTGCTAGCGCATGCAAATGGCCTAAATGGCTGCTTGGCCTGCTGGGTCCAGCGCCATTGACCGCTGAAAGCCTTCTGTGAGCGCGCGCAGCCCACTGGCGGTGCCCCATTCCCAGGTCATGGTCTAATTACGGTCGCAGCAGAGACAGTGTTGCAACTGGCATGTCTGGTAGCCTGTTCTAATCTGTTTCCATTCATTTCTTTTTATTGTTTCTTTTTAAGGCGTGATGAAATTTGCCCATTTTGGGTTCCATTTTCCACACGACTTTTGCAGTCTTGTTTTTCCTTTCCAACTCGGTTCGCGTTGTCGTTTGCCTTTTTCCATCGTACGTGTCGACAGTACGACACAGCAAAAATAGGCTCCAAGAGTAGTGCTTTATTGTGCATATTGTGCATATTGTGCATGGATTGTAAGACCGTATTCTGGCAGCAATTTCCAAATACAGAATAAGGACGTAGATGCTGCAAATTACTTACAGCGCCTGACCAAGTCAATGTTGGGCATTCAACAGCTATGTCTTGACTTGAACTAAAGCCACAATTACAAATGCGAAGTGAAGCTATGCCAAAATGCCGCACAACAAGAAAGAGGATACCGTAACGTCTGGATGGAACCATGTTATCGCCCTCAGACTTTGCACAAGCCCGATGTGACCCTGCACCTGTCAGTCGCCATGGACCACAGCATTAACCATGGCATCAACATCGGTGTCAAGAAAGACTAGAATCATTCAAATTACTATAGTGAATCTTAACCATGACTCAATCATCGCGAACCATTCTTATTCTCCGTAAACATTGTACTGTGTGATGATGCTACAAGTACAGTCCGCCTACAGGGTAGACGTCACTTACACGCATTATCCCAAAACAGCATTTACTCCCTGCAACCTGTCACACATGACGAATTTTAAAGGCAACCATGTCCTTCGTTTACAATTTANTTTTCTAATTCTGTGTTTTCTTTATCCAAACTGGTCTGTTCTACTCAGCCGGCTTAATCATCGGAAGCACTGCGTTTGACAGACAGACAAGCTTTTGTAACTAGTACAAGCCAAATAAGGACAACGACTGATATAGGAACGATAAGGATCATAAACAAAATAAATGAAATAGAAAAAAGAGCAGTGATGGACGAAAAACCTCCTCTACACAAAGAACCGAAGCAGCAACCGAACAAATCAATACGCAGATCATGACGGCACCAAGTCCCATCCTCAGCCCCAGGCACCACCCTACCAGATCCAGCCCAGGACCCATCAAAAATATTCAAGATGGCGCCTCTCTCCAAGCTCGACCACGACCACACCATCAACCACCAAAGGCCCAAAACCCCACGCGCACCATGGCCGACGACAGCAAAGGCGGTCGAATAGCCATCAAATTTGGTGGCTCGTCCTCCTCGAAGCCAAAGCAGCAGCCCGCG
>JANAKD010000388.1:0-20563 GCA_027627215.1 Lecanicillium saksenae | reverse complement strand
GTCACGGCAGCAACGTGCGCGGCGTAGAGCTCGAGGCGCGTTGGGATCCGACGACGAAGGAATTTGTGGTGCACAGCCCGACGCTGACGGCGGCCAAGTGGTGGAATGGCTCCCTGGGACGAACCGCCAATCATGCGATTCTCATGGCGCAGCTGATGGTGCCAGATCCTGATCGCAAGGGCCAGTACATTTCCCATGGCCCCCAAGCCTTCATCGCCCAAATCAGAGACATGAAGACGCACTTGCCTCTCGAAGGCATCGTGATTGGTGATATCGGTGTCAAGATTGGGTTTACCTCCATGGATAACGGCTACATGCTCTTTGATCACTACAGGTAAGAACATATCTCAGGCTAGTAAATCACTGTGCTGATCCTTCATACAGAATTCCACATTCCGCTTTGCTCTCGCGTTATGTTCAATTAGACCCAGATACCGGTGTCTTCACCAAATCTCCCAACGCAGCGCTTGGATTTGGAACAATGACGTCCATCAGAATGACGCTCATTGAGGAAGCTGGCACATTTCTCGCAAGGGCTGTGACAATTGCCATTCGATATTCCGCTGTTCGTCAGCAATTCAGAGACAAGGACTCCAAGGACCCCGAGAGCCAGGAGCTGCAAGTATTGGACTACCCAACCGTTCAGGTCCGCCTGTTTCCGCTGCTTGCTGCAGCATTTGCCCTCCAGTATACAGGCAAAGTCATGCGGCAAGACTACATCAAATCGCGCAGTGAGGTAGAAAAGGGTAACCTCGACAGCCTCGCCGTGATGCACAGCAACTCGTCTGGCTTGAAGAGCTGGAGCACCGACATTACAAATACGGGCATCGAAACGTGTCGAAGAGCCATGGGAGGCCACGGTTACGGAAGCGGCAGCGGACTTGTTGAGATGCAGAAGGATTACCAGGCGAAGCCCATCCTCGAAGGCGACAACTGGATGATTACACAGCAGACGTCCTCGTTTCTGATCAAGAGGATGACGGCGGCGGTCAAGGCGCAAAAGGAGCCACCAAAAGATGAAACTGATGCTCAGCTGAAATATTTCCTCAATCAGAAAGATCAGGGAAGAAAATTTGACATCTTGAACAACGATTCTGATGTCATGGAAAGCTTCAAATGGCGGGCTGCGTCCATGGTAAGTGACATAAGTCGAACATAGTGCTCAATTGCTAATTTAAGTAGACTTACGACGCATACCAAGCCCGAGTGGTGAATAAGAAACGCCACAACGACCTTATTATCAAGTTTCACAAGCTCAGCAATGGTATGGAGATTGCTCTATACCTCATTTTGTCCTACATAGCTAACATCAACAGCGCACTCACAATCCCTCATGGTCTCGTCCTTTTTCACGACCCTAACTTCCTCCAATGACCTCCCTCGCGAGACAAAGGATGTAGTGTTTGACCTTTACAGGCTATTTGCATTCACCAGCATCCAGGCCGAGAGCTATGAATGTGAGTAGCTGAAATGGTGTACTCATGGAAACATGCTAACCAATCAAGTCCTCCGATGTGGTGCCGCATCTGCGAAAGATCTGGATGCTCTTCCTGACAGGATAGAAGAGCTGCTAGCACGTATTCGACCGCACGCTGTCAATCTTGTCGACGCTTGGCAGTTTCCCGACTATCTTCTTGATAGGTAAGATCTATCTTACAACTACAAGTCCATTAGCTAATTGGTGCAGCGCCCTTGGTCGGTATGATGGCAACGTGTATGAGGACTTGTTCAACCGCGCTCATCGATTGAACCCTCTTAATGACATTGTATTCAATCCCAACTACAAGGATAACGAGGTTGTCAAGGGAAGCGGCACGCCGAAATCGTTGTCATCTAAGCTGTAACATATGATCATAGACTCCATGTAAACCAATATTCATTTCAACTACGTTTTTCATTTCCGCCTTGCATTTATGACTCCAGATGCAGTGAAAAGAGTGGCTTGGCGGCGCCACCAAGGTGATCGCAGAGCCTTGTCGGCGTCGCGAGCTCCGTTTCGCTGCTCCTCATCCTTTCTTTTACAAACTTCCCTAATACTTGCAATAAATTTCCACTCTCTGCAATCTGTTCTTTCAATTCAAGTTACATGGCGAGCATGAATGACCAAGTCCAGGCGCTCTTGTAACAGCATCCCCAAATCATGATCGGAAGAGACGCCTGGGACGAGGCCAACAAGGATATTGAAGTAAACGATACATTCACGACCATCAGCAAACCTCTTACAAACGTGGCCCTCATGCAGACTGTTTCTTCCGTAACGAAAAAGGCTCTCGTCGTCGCCGCGCTCATCGATGATGACAGAGCAGAGGCTTACTATCGAAAGGTGGCGGAACCACGGGGACCAACAAAACGCCAATACCCTCAGGGTAGTTGCGATGCCTAACGCAAAAGTTGCTTTGTATGCGCATTTGCAAATGACGAGATATGTGCTTGGGATCGTGAAAGTTGCAAGGTATAGCCGGACGTGCGTGGTTATTCATGCCAGTGTGCCTGACCGCACCCACTAAAGAAACATGTCTACAGGGTAAATACGGTGCTATGAGGCAATTGAATATATTTTATAAAGAATTGCTAGTTTCTCCCATTCATGCTAGTTTTTTCTTTGCCTGCTCGTGAAAACATGTCACCGTGAAAATTTTGCCCGTAGATGGTGATGTATTTCACTCCGACCAACTCCACGGTACCCCGCACTGGTGAGAAGGCTCCGGCATCGACATACGGCCTTTGATCATCAATATTTGCACATTTGTATTGAGAAACAGTGCATATACAGATCAGAAATTACATAACACCGCAATGGCGACTACAGACGTCACAAACCCCGCCCAGCTTCCCTTGGACCAGCAGCTCACTCACCTGCGCGCCATCCTCTCCACAAACAAGACCCTCGTGACAGTCCTCGAGCGCGTCGCGACCATGGGAATGCCCAACTGGTATGTCGCTGCAGGAGCAGTCTCCCAGACGATATGGAACCACATGTCGGGCATGGCCGCAGACACTGGCATCTCGGATTACGATGTGGTCTACCACGATGACAGCGATCTCTCCTGGGATGCCGAGGACAAATACATACAAAAGGCCAAGGCTCTATTTTCGGATATGCCCGAGGTCGAGATTGAGATTCGCAATCAAGCCCGTGTTCATCTATGGTATGAGGGCAAGTATGGTGTCAAGTGCGCGCCGCACAAGAGCGTCGAAGCTGGCATCGACTCCTGGATCTCAACCAGTGCCATGATCGGGGTCCGGATAGGCGAAGATGGAAATTCATGGTCTGTGTATGCTCCAAAAGGCTTATCTGACTACTTCAATTTGATTGCAAGGCCGAATACTTCACTTGGATTGAGGGAAAACTACGACAAGAAGGCAGAGAGGTGGACAGGAATCTGGGACAAGCTCACAGTAGAGCCTTGGCCGACATCCTAAGCCATGTTTAGAAGCTAGAAGATTTCTAAAACGATATTTTAGCCCAGATTATATCAAACGCCGTTTATTAGGAGATCCGGCAACGAAATTCGTGCAAATTCCCCGGTAATATAGAGCAACTCCGGAGTATATCCTTTAGCACCCGAAGAGGACTGTTCAATAGAGCCATTGCACGCTCAAGTTCTTTAATATCGTAAATAGGCCGGCTCTGTTTCCTTAAACACGGAATATACTCCAACCTCAGCCATTTGACGTTCCTCCCGGCGCCGAAGTTGCGGGTACACCGGCCATCTTCAAGCCCAGCCTCCGGCATGCTCCGGGCTCGATATGCTTTGGCTCCGAATTCCAGTGAGTGCAAAAGATAACTGCCCTGGTGGGATATAGTTTGAAAATAGCGGCAAGAGCGTCAAGCAGACATGTTCCTTTCATGCTGCCCACTCTCTAGATTCCTAGTTGATTGCCAGTTCAGGAACCAGTTTGGCGGCGTGCGGCGTGCGGCGTATGCAAGTTTCGTCATAGACCCCCTCGGTGGCTTCGTCCCGGAAAACTCCTCTCAAACCCGAAAGCATATTCTTGCCGCTAAAAAAGAAGCAAAACGAGGCACAAGTCTAAATGGTTTGGCCCGTGAATAACCACGTCGCGTGCAACATTGACACCAGCTCACTGGATGCTGTCACAGAAGGTATTCGCTTACACGGGCTGCCAAGAGCCACATTCCAGATCCCCGCCACTGCAACAGTTTATTGGATGTCAAAGTTCAATCCTAGTCAACAAGGACCCGCGTCAAAGTTGTCCGATCTGACAGTTCCTCCGCCGCGGAGACAGCGTTTCGTGACACAGACTCGTGACGTTGAACTAGCACCCACCCACCAGCGGCGCAGTTTTCCGGGAGACATTTTGACGTCGCCCCAAGTGCTTCTTGCTTTCCTCTCAGGAATGCGGCTTGTAGCGCGGAAAAGAGTTCCTCTGTCCGTCTGCCCCGGTTGAAACTCTATTGCTGCTTCCGGTAGAGCCAACAGATGTGGTGGGGCCGATCGAAACCATCCGGAAATGCCGAGACCAAACCGGCCAGCTTTACTTCAGAGCCTCATTCGTTGATTTGCGAGGCTTTTTGGATAGAGTTCGACATGCTCATGTTGGGATGAGGTCACTTATTTCGCTGTTGAAGGACGCATATGGCGGCCTTCGCGAAGATCAACGACGGGAACGCCATCCCATGTGGCTGCATTCCAATGTGGACAAACACAGTCAAGACGTAGGGTAAAATTTTCAAATCATGGAATATATGAATTACCATTTATCATGGAGAGCTGTCACTCGTCATGTGCTGGAAACGTTCTCCCTTGGCGCTCAGTCATTATCATACCTTGGATCGCGTAACTGTACTTCGATAGACCGTGCCAATGGACTTACAGTTGTAAAGAGACGGGCTATTAAATTTATATTTATCCTTTATTCGAACTTATACTTCCAGTTTGAAGTGTCTTGTGACGCATGCACGTCCTTCGGCAGCAACCGAGGCGCAGGGCCAACTCAAAACTTAGGTCGCCGATATAGAGGCAATGGCACCGACACTGTCGTCAACCAACCATACAGAACCCGCGAAACCTACAGAGTTTGCGGGTGTTTTAGTGCCTCATCGTACGAGAAACGAAGCACGGTGGTTGCACGGACACCGGTGAGAAGCTCTACGATAGAGTTTACCAGCACAGTGAAGATCATGAGTTGCACTATTAGGCGGATTGAAAGAGGCATTGACAGCACCACAAAGACGCGTGTCAAATTATCGCAGAGCATTTGCCAGAAACGTACACGCCGCGAGATATGATGATAGAGCAAGACGCCACAGCGACAAATATCGGAGTTCTAACGAGCGGTTGTGTCAAATCCGAAGGGCTGATGCTACGGCAAGCTCAATAGCGTAATCATACTCATTGGAGTCGCACTCTGGTTGCCAAGCAGTGTAATGAGGGCAGCGGTTGCGAATCCTACCACCACTACCACTGTTGTATCACAGATGGAACACTGAATCCTTTGCCGTCTGTGGATACAAGACATGCAAAATGGTAAGCAGAAATATGCCAATTCCGGTAACTGAAATGACCCTCGGTCTGTTATGTCGTCCTTCGCAGCTCGGCGTCGTACACCCATCAATCGACGGAAAACGACGCTGTCGAGACATAATGACCCTAGCTGCATGAATAACGGAGCTGTATGCCAGGCTCTCTCGGCTCTTCTAGCATCATGGGAGGCTCCGCGCAATTGCGGGTTTGCCATTGTCACCTGCACCGTTACACTGGACCTCCATGTCTCCATTCGGCCCTGTCTACGCTGTTCTACCAAGAGGGCAAGACAATTGGTGGCCAGATCTGGGCACCTAACGCACACGCACGAGAATCCCGGAGTCTTGGACGGGAAATATTACTGCAAGCTGGCAGCGTTGCAGTACATGGCATGGTAGTGGACACCAGCATCGAATGCGACGCTGCGTGGGAAATTTACGCTGCGTGTGCGAGAGGCCCCTCCCCGCCTCTGCCCCGCCTCCGAGCATGGAGAGAGACACTCGTGCCGGCTCCTTGTCGACGTGGCAATCACACGGCCAGCGGAGATGGACCGGACAGGGGAGGATCTTGCATTGCCGCTCCGGTGGCGAGATGTCAAAGGTCAGGCGGGCGTGACAAATGCGCTGGCTTGGGGGACTGGTACATGGTGACGTCCTTTGGCCATGTCTAGACCATTTTAATTAACAGGACAATTATGAAAATGACAGCTGCGACGTATAGCAAAACTGGGATGGTATGACAGAGCTCGGGAATAGGCCATTCATTCGTAACTACCGACCGTTGAGTGGCGCAGACATGCAATGTCTCTTCTCCAAAAGCAATGCGATATCACGCGCATGAAGACTGCAGTTTGCAGCAAACAAATGGCCAGCCCGAGTATCTTATGCCTCATCGGGTCGCTGGCGGTGAGCGGAATCGATCAATCAATCGATCAAGCTGTTTTGCAGCAGGCTTCTTCCTCACCGCCAAATAACAAACATTCATTGAAAAAGTAAAACGGCTCGCGGCGGGCTGGGGAATCCAAAAGAAAGCACTTGGCACTAAAAGTGCGGCGGCAGCCGAGGCCAGAAAACGAAAAAAGAAAATGCGTTGGTATGACAGGATTCTCGCTCCCGCTATCAGACATTCCCCATGGGTGATACAAAGAAAGTCATGCCAGAGGCTGGTCAAGAAAAAAGCAACTCGAAAAGGCTGAGGGTGCATATGCAGTGTGAATGTGGACGATCCCGTCACACCACGGCTGGGCCATATTGCTTCTTCTTCATGCATGCTAGAGTACGTGCATACACTGGGACTGTGCGCCTTGCAAGATGTTTGCTTTTTCTACATCAAATTGGCGCCACATTTCAACGGCTGGCTTTCTTGTGGTACGGGACTTTTGCTTTTGCAAATGTTGTTTGCTGGTGCCTCATTGCTTGCCATGTGCATCAAGCAAGCCAAACGCCGAGGGAAAAGGAAACATGTCGTGGAATGACGGTAAAAGTATGGGTAGCACAGACAAGACTTCAGCCATCATCCCACCGTGACACCCTTTCATGAGCATATTAGTTGATTCAAGTTGTTCCTTTTCGGTTGCCATTCCCGTAGGCTGCCTTCTTCCCCATCGGCGGGCAAGACATGACTCCGGACCTGTCTCACATACCTGGGGCCACACAGACCTCTGCTATCTCGCAAGTCTGGCGGTGAATACAAGACAGGTCTTCCACTGCTGCTTTTTACGACGGTCCGTGTAAGTCAAACGGACGAGCAAGAACAAAAGGCGCAAGTGATGGATGCATTGCATACTGCAGTGAGTCTCATCTCACCTCCAAGACATTCAACGCTATCATTCTTCCGCCGCGGATTTTCGCGCGCAAAGGACGCATGGCATAAGTCATTTTTGCCGTGTCTATCAATCCCTCGTAAGCATGCCGGAACATTTGCCCGCATCCGTGTTTAGCGGCCACGCGTGATTCAAGTCGTGTGTAGATGTTTGTGATCCAAAGGTGATTACGTTTATGGCTTCACTAAATCGGGCTAAACTACAGACATCCGGTTGCCGAGGTTTATGGCGTCTAGGCCTCTCAAAGCCTGTTCCAGCAAAGAGGGTTGCGACGGGCTAACTTACGCCGCCCTTGAAGGTCACGCTGCCATTTCTCAGCTCGGGAGAAAAGAAGGCGAGTCGTAGTGAGTGTGACTACGTAGAGTTTTTCGCTACGCTCAGCCGTGGCCTGTTTCAACCCCAGCACGCGCAACTTGGGTGTCAGCTACCACACACCAAGGTACAAAATCCTCCAGTAGCACAAACTCAAAAACTGCCGCCCTTTGTCGGTGCAACCAACGAAAGCCTCGCCTGGAGAAGGCGTCAAGCCACTGCAAGAGCCCGACCTGTCAATCCCCACACTTTATTCCAATTTCATTTATTCCCCTGTATCACTAGTGTCATGTTGGACGCCTTCTGTTCTCTCGCCGCTCGTGAGGCTGGCCATCCCAACCACCAAGCATGCAACCAGGATGCGTAGTGCCAATCAGTGCCCAGCGTCTGCACACCCACTTGGGATGCCATGGCTTGGAGCATGTAATCCAAATCGGTGAAATGCCCAGCTCATCTCGAGGTCTGCAGTGGTCTGGGCTCCTGCAGTCATGGCGCCCCTCGCCTCAACACCTCTGCATGGCGTGGGTGAGGGCAAGGCTGTAGCAAAAGAAGCGTCGGTTGGAGCAGAGTGCCTATCAGCAACTAGCTGCCCAATCCCCAGCGATGCAGGAAGCTAGTCACTAAACAGTTGTAGCTCCACCTCACTTCGAGGTCACAGCAGCCTGGCGAGGACGCACTACTCCACAGCCTTCCCGTTGGGCGAGTTTCCCGTCGTCATATTTAGACTTTCAGCCGTCTGGCCATTTTATTCATGCAAAATCAGCCACGAGAGCGGATATGACATGGTAAAGAGAAGGGTTGGAGAAGAAACCATGAGCTAGTTCGGGCATCATGCCAAGTCGCCTAACACGGCGTCCAGGATCTGCCTGTCCACGTTATCAGTGTATTAATTACGGCACGCATGGAAAGCCAGCCACTAAGAGAAAGAGGAGCGACGTAATGGGTAGATCGCCGAATGCTTGTTCAGAGGCACGGACGGGCCGGCGAGACAGCAAGAAGAGAGAGCGACGGTGCACGTCCCCATTGGGAATCTCGGCACTACGGCTATTGGAAGCTGTTGATGGGCGATTATGGGGCAAAAGGGTCGAGAAACAACAGCAATATGCACTCTGCGCAAATAGTCACAGCCTCCCGCAGCAAATGCTGCTGCAGGCAAGAACCAATCATCTCTGGCGGGAACGCCGGGGGCGCAAGACCAGGCGGCGCATCGTATGGCCTGTGCGCTGCCGACCCTGCGCCGTCCACTCAGACAATGAATGACTTGGGTCTGTGTGCAGACTGAACTATGACGCCTCACTGCAACGGTAGATTTGGCGATGGGCGGGCTGAGTAGAATGTCGAGCGCCAAGGGCCGTCCAACATCACCGCGAGTGACAGGAATACCTTCCAGACCTTGGTAATCGGACTTTTGTGTCAGGCGGATGACCCAAAAGAAAATGCTAATTCCACTTCTTGGCTTTGTTGGGGATGCCTACGAGCTAAGCTGCCAGGCAGCTACAATTCTGGGCACATTTGCCTGAAGTTGCCACAAGGTTGCGAGTGGCATTCCTTGCGATTTGTCAATATATTGGCAGTGATTCTTAGGGTGCCTGAGTAGCAACACACTCCTTGCAGACGACATATAATGATCGTGATGGATGAGAGGACACATCGTTACCAAAGGGCTAATGCCGAGGACCCGTATTATGAAAACGAATCAGCAATAATACGTTAATAGCTCACGGCAAGAACTCAGAAGCCAAGATCTTCGAGGCCCACAGGTATGCCGAAAAAAAAAACCTCGTCTGGACCCTCTCGGCTGCCTCGGGGGCTTCCTGGGGCATGCAAGTTGACTGAACTGATAAGGAGACAAGACAACAGAAAACACACACGAGCTAGATGTATATTTGCACATAGAATAGCAGCAAAGGTACATGTAGTTGGGTTGGTGGACAAGAAAGATGGAGGTGTGATCCACCAAAAACGAAACAGAAGCAGGCATGCCTTTCTTCATTTCCCATGCACATCTTGAACAGGGTGGAGAGGCCCAGGCTGTTTTCTACTGGTTCTGGCGCCATGAAAGCCATGCTGACTTGTGCAGGCTCCAAAATAGAGGGAGGAGGGATGGGCCAGCCGTGAACGCCACCGGGGCGCAAGGACCAGCAAAGAGGGCTGCGTGATGTGACGCTAGTAATGGCCCAAGCCCATCACAAGAACAAAAAATCTGCAAGGACAGGGAAGAGAGAAGAAAAAAGAAAAGAAAAGCGAAGCTCCACTCGCATCTTTGGGCTAGTCAGAAGTGGGCTCACTTCTGTTGTCTTCCATCACGAAATTATCGCCCGCGCTAGACTCTGAACGGTCTAACGCTCGCAGCCTAGAGAAAGCCCGACGTAACGCTAAGCTTCTCGCCTCTTGAGAATGGTCCAACGAAATGCAACCCACCACCCCTGGCAAGCTGTGGATGTTGGTAGTGGTGGTGGGCTGAGAAGGATGGTGTGGATGGCCAACCGCGACGCCAGTCAAGCCCGTCAACTTTTGGGCTAGTGGGCTGCCGGCTGCGCCTTGTTTTAGGTCGGGGATTTTCTTTTCTTCAGTCTTTGACGTGGTTTGTTTCTAGCTTATTACAGATGTGCCATCGAAATGCGACTCTCGTCATTTTAGCTCCGCGCTAGGCCATGGGTTAACAACCGGATATTGGCAAGGGCCGTCCTGCTCTGCCGGCTGGTTTATTTTTGATTTGAGTGTGGCAGCTTACTGGTTTCTGTTAGTCTCGTACCGTGGCTCTGGCGCAAACAACAGCCACCAGCGGCGATCCTACCCTGATTAGTCGGCGCAGCCTGCTCAGTTGGCCGTGTTAGTCGTTGACGTCGGTCACATCCCATGGCAAGCAATATCACGTAGTGAGAAGGATGGAGCAAGTTTGTGTGTAGCTTGTCAAGATGCATTGCATTGCTAGCTAATTTGTCCCTTTTCGGGCTGTTTTCTGTAAGGCGCTCCTCTGGTCTTGCCAGCTGCCCCGTCAGCCCTTTGTGGGCGACCAATTTCTATATCCCAAATGACCGAATACCATCGGCAGAATACATAGAAAGAAGATGACAAAAAGTTGAACGAAAATTCCCAGAATGAACGCGTATTTTGATTCGAGGGTAAGCGACCCGTTCCGAATTCGCGAATTAAAAATGTTTTTGTTTTCGTGATAATTCCGTAAACCGATTTTCCCTTTATATCGGTGGCAAAATAGAAACTCCGTGCTCGTCCTTTTTATTGGGACTGAAAAGTAAAAAATCTTATTCCTCTGCGCCGAAACATGCGAAGCGGTAATCGACCGCTCAAAAAACCATCCCAGAAAAGAAGTTGAGTTGTTGAATCGTAAACAAAAACTCCACGCTAGTAAAACGAAAAAGAAAAGTTGAAGTGGTGTTGTAAAAGATTGTTGCCTTCAGCAGAAGGTAGAGAAGAGTGGTTCGAGGTGCGCAGAAATCGACTGGAGGGTATGGAAGAAATCAACTTCCAACCAGTTGTTCGTTGGGTCGATATGGCCAGCAGTGCAAAACTCAAACGGCTGAAGTAAAAAGGGATTTTGGTCGACTCGTGGGAGTCTAAAAGGTCTTTGTACAGCAAGGCTATTTAGTAACCTTGGAATGAAGGGAGAAAGGACACCTGCTGGTGGAAGGGTGAGGGGTGCTGCATGACAGGTGCTTGCTGAACCAGCTTGACCACTTCCCAGAGAGGGAAGAAGGACTTGGGCTGACAAGGCTGTGAAGGCATGGGCGCGGGGGCTTGCATGGCCATCTGCTGGTGCATCAAGGCCTGTTGCGACGGGAGGATAGGTACTTGGATGGGTGCCTGCACAGGGACAGGTCCCTGGTACTGTTGGGGCATGAACTCCGGGGTCTGGTAGACGGCTTGCGACATGATGGCGTCCTCCGCGTCGAGCGTCTGGGCAGCAAAGTCCGACATGTTCTCTTGTTCCTGCATGAAGTCCTCCTCGAGGTCATCGACAGTAGAGACACTGGAGGTGAGAGATCCCTCCTCGGAGTAGTCAGAAGCTGGGGAGAGGGCCTCCTCGTACTCGTAGTCATCAATGATCACATCCTCAGGCATGATGGGCTCCTCCATAACAGGTTCGGGACTGGCAGCGGGAGAAGAAACCGTGAAGCTAGTGCAGGACATGATGCGGCTGCGAAGCTCGGCCATGGTGATGCGCATCTGGGGGTTGGGGTGGAAGATGCGGCTCAGGATGTCGTTGAGCTCATCCGACACAGGCAGAATGGTCTTCAGGAAGCCGGGGGACTGGATGTATGCGTGGTAGGTAGAGTCCTGGACAGAGGCCTGCTTCCATGGGTTGCGGCCGCAGGTCAGGTTAACCAGGATGACGCCGAGGCTCCAGACATCGTTGGGAGCACACATGTAGTAGGGTTTCCGCGTGGTAGGCTCGAGGCACTCCGGGCTCATGTAGAAGGTAGATCCGCATCCGTAGTCCTCGGAGCGGTCCTCGGCGGTGGCCAGGCCAAAGTCGGCCAGCTTGACAGTCTCGCCCTGGTCAGTAACCAGAATGTTCTCGGGCTTGAGATCACGGTGGTAGATGCCCAGCTTGTGGCAGTGCTCGACGGCGTCGAGGATCTGGAGGAAAGCCTGCTTGGCAAGCAGGTCGTTGCCAACATAGTGGCCGCGCTCGGTGATGTTGAGGAACAGGTCACCCTCGGGGCAATACTCAAGAACAACGTAGATGCAGTCAACATCGTTCATGATCTTGTGGATGGAGACAACGTTGGCGTGAGCGGAGGCCTTGTAATGCAGGTTGATCTCTCGTTGCTGATATGCCACTTGGCGGCGCTCCAGAGGAGTGCCATCGGCGTTGTACTTGCTCAGGCACTTGACGGCATAGCGGATGCCGGTCTTGATGTCGATGGCAGAGTAGACGACACCATAGGCACCGGTGCCGAGGATGTCAGTAAGCTGCAGCTTGCCTTCAAGCAGGCGACCTAGTCTCTGCTCCGGGGCCAGAGGCACGCATCGTACGGGCTGGAAGTGACGAGCGTACTGTGGCTGGGGTTGTTGCTGGAACTGGCGCTTGTCGTATGTTGGCGAAGCAGGAGGCGTTGGGTATCCGAAGGCGACATGGCTCTGCATATTAGACTGAGGTGGCTCCAGGCCGATTTGTAGAGCAGATTCGGTATAGATGGGGTGGTAATGGTCTCCGTTGGGTGGTCGTTAATATTAAAAGATGGTATCCATTCAAGTTTCTCTCTGTTCGGGAAAGAAAACCAGGTTGGCAGAAGTGCGACTGAGGTAGCACAAGGTGTCGTTGGTTGCTCCCGGGGGTGTGTATAAGTAGAAGTGTCGAGGGCCGAATAAACGGGTCGAACAAGAAGCCAAGGCGTGGACGGTTTTAAACGGCGAGGCCCAGGCACAAGAGAAGCAGAATGTAGTATTAAAAGAAACTACAGGTCAACGAAGCGTAAACCCTGATTTGATGTGAGGAAGAGGGAGAAGGTTTCTGGAGAAGGATTGAAGGAATGTCGTGAAGAAGGGTTTCGTAGGTATGTACAACGGAGTTTGATATCAAAAACAACTGCTTGGCCGAAGCGGGCATGTCGAGGTAGATATTCAAAGGGCGAGCGAACTAACCAGGGACAGGCAAATACGTACCCATGGCCACCCAAGGACCACACCACACCAACGCCAGGCCACACCAGGCAATCCACCCAACGCCGCCCCCGACTAGTAGGCCCGCTCAAGGACAAGACAAGACAAGACGAGGCGGGTCAGTGTACGTACCAGCCCAGTCCCACTCGAAAACCTCTCGCAGCTAGCGTCTTGTTGTGTCTGGGAGAGACGGCTTGCGTGGAACACGCACTAACACGCCGGCCCACCCAACCTCATCAGACCCTGGCCGCGGTGGGAAGATTAATGCAAAGAGGAGGGTGGGCCGGGGTGGGCTTGTCTTAACCGGACAAGTGGCGCTAATGCAACACCTATTCTTAAAACTGTGTGCCATAAGGTTTGACTGACTGGGGCCTCCTCTCTCTCTCACACTCTCGCCGCGAAGGGTGGTGGGTCACAGACTGAGAGTCGAGCAGGTCGAGGTTGGCGCTGGGCGCTCCGGTGGAGAGGCAAAGAAGAAGGAGGGTGGTGCTGATGGTGGTGCCTGCTAGCGGCCAGCAGCCAGGGATCGTGGCTTGGAGTGTGACGCTGCCAAAGCTGCGCAATATACGAGAGCAGCGGTTGCGTGGTGTGGTCTGACGCATCATTGCTAAAGTGGTTCTGCATCTGTGTCATGATCAGCGTCCGCCTCTGCGTCGCCGCCTGCTGCTGCTGCTGCTTCTTCCCTCCGTCGTCCTTTGGGCCCAGACTGTCCCCTCCATCAGGTGTGATGCCTAGTCCATCCTATTCAGCCCATTGGTCCAGCTTCTCTGAATATGCAGCAGGCCATGCCGCTGCCTTTGCTGCCCGAGCCTGCTGAGACCCTCCTCCCCCCTGCCACCACGCAAAGCGACTTGCTAGTGTCATGGCGGCGTTCCCAGTAGTGGCCATTTGGGCAACGCCTCTTATGATTTTAGTGGAATTGGCAGTGCAGCGCTGCCCAGCTGGCCTGGCTGGCCCCCCGGCGTCTGGAACTCCGTCTCTGATTTCCTTGCCTGCTGATGAAGCCCGCTTTTTACGTGGTCGAGGCAGGGCTTTCTGCTCCTCGTGACTGCGACTCACTGTGTGTTGCCGCCGCCCGCCAGTCACTAAATGGCTAGTCCAGGGGTGGGCAGCCTCGCTGTCCTTCTTGGCCTCTCGGAACGCCGTGGAAGCGATGCACAGAGAACCGGCGAGTTATGCTGCGAACTCCTCGCCAACTCCTAGCGTAGCATTTGGTCCTACTCGTGGCTGTGCCTGCCTGACTGCGACGCAGGCAAGGCGATAGCTCCGGCTCAGGCAAATCTCGCAATGAAACAGAGCCAGACAGGTGTTCATACAACCGGATGAGAAACGCAAAAGCAAACTTTGCGTCATCGCGTCCTGTCTGGTAGAATTGGGTGGAATATTTTTTTGAATTTCTTCTCAGGAATTACTTTGCTGTTTAGCGCGACCAGTCGCAATACACTGCCGCCACTGTGCTATGCTACGGTGTTGTTGCCGTCTGAATGCGTACTTTGGTGGTCGGCTTCCAGTGCGGTGGTTCTCCCCCAGCTTCAGTACCAAACCCAATACATTGGGGAATCGCTTGGAACGGAACCGTCAGAAAACCAATATGCTCTACCCGTTTTGCCGTCGATCGCGGCAAGAACACGTAACCCAAACTTTCTTTTGCCTGTCCCTTCCGATTGGAAACAGACTAACACGGTCGCTTTGCTGCTCGGGGCACTAAGTTAGGCACCATTTCTCATACACTGTACACGACCTTCCATTCCTTCCGCCTGGAATGTCAAACCGTCGCAGGACCTGTAATGGGAAGGCCAGTTGTTCATGTCCCCTGCCTGTCCCGGACACCAATCTCAGGCCAATAATGTAAAGGAAAGTATCATGCTGCTCCACGTGAAGGGTGTTAATTACACGTAATTCACAGGTCGGCTCTTCTTTGGCATCACCAGAACACAAAGATTGCTTGCGGCGAAATTGCAGATCTCTGACGGAACGCTGCGCCGACTTGAATAACAAGAATCACTCAGAAGCATGTACCTGATACAAGAAAAGGTGGCATGACACAATAACAACGCACCACGCTCTCGAGTACAAGGTACTCATCGGTGCAATTTGCACCAGTGGATCGCCTCATGAGATGCAGATCTGGCCTGCGACGGTGGTACATTGGTCCCTGCAACAAAGTTGTTTACTACACCTGTGCCTTGGTTGGACAGTGCTGGAGGCCCTGGGGAGCAGCGGCCGCCCCCTAGCTCAAGGCCGCTAAACTGCATCATAGCCAAAACAAAGTCGAGGTACCGGCATTATGCACTCAAGGACGCCACCAATCATGAGCCAGTCATCCAGCCAAGCACTGGTCCTGGCGCAGGATCATCGCCACTTGACGCGGTCTGAGTGGCTGAAGGCGGAACGCCACGACTGCGGGAAGGCTGGCCGGCAATAATTAGCAGCAGCAGAAAATAGGCACAAGGCTCTGCATGCGCCAGTGCTATCGCAGTGGCCTAGCGCAAAAAGATGTGCAGCGCTGGTCAGTCACGACTCCTGTGATGACGCTCCCTGTACATGATATTGCAGTGTTAGTCCGCACAAGCTCGCATTACTTTGCCTCACCAAAGCTGCAATAATGGACACTAAACAGCAGAGTTTTTCCTGCTTGCAGAGACGACTCCTTCTTACATGTACACCGGGGCTAGAAGAGCACATTACGTAGATCAAACCGGACCCAAGGAGATTAGGAGACATGGCCAAACAAGCTCGGAAACTGTGGTCTTTCCCCGAGCAGGAGCAAAACAACACTGAACGCCGCCTCCTTGCGCTGGAGAAGCCCCCCTAGCTGTCTGGCGCCTTGGCTGGCTGTGCCTGCAACAGGCTTGGGAAATGAACAGTCATAGTGTATTAAACATGGCCCAGGTGGGTGTGGTCAGCGGGCAAGGAAGAAAAGACACAGCGCTTCCAGGGCACGACGTCTTACCAACAGTCCCCCCAGCATGCAAAGCCACTGTAGTAGAGTGGTTGGGGGAAGCCGCCGTCATTTCGTGGCTGGGCTATTTTCGGCAACTAACTCATCCCTCTACTGCAATGTAATCCCCCCTACGTTCACTTCCCACCCGCTGTCAAGGCCCTGGTCCGGTGATATGCAAGAACCACCGCCGACAGGCACCAAAAACAGAAACCTGCAGCTCAGCTGTCCCTCCTGATTGGAGCCTTGCATGTGCAGGTGGTTGGCTGGCGCTGGTCAGCCTGCGGCTGGGCCAATTTGGAACACTTGGGAGCCTCACCGTAGCGGGTGCTTGTATCAAGCTAGTTCAGCAATAGCCGGCCACGTCCTAATTAATCCCCATTCATTCGAGGTGCCTTGCTCCAGCCCCGGCGCAACCGCCCGACGCCTCCGTGGCCGACGCCGCCTCCTTCGGCCATTCAGGGAGGGGAGGGAGGGAGGACCACATGCCGGCTTGCTGATGCGCTGTAAGAATAGCGTAGCGCCCTGCTGCTGCACATCCACTCACTGCTGCGTGGTGAGGCTGCGCTGTACGGATCCCTGGTGTGGTCCCATGGGCATATTTTGGGTCAATAGCAATAAGCCGGGTGATGTATTGCATCCGATGCGTTGTATGGTACCCTGCAGCTGCCCGTTACGAATGCGTTGTTTTGTTGACAGTCCTCTCGTAGCTTCTTCAGATAGTTTTACATGTGGCAATGCATCTAAGCTTGTTTGAAGATGGGGGTATATACGAGATGCGTCTTCTCTTAATTGTCGGATCATGATCATCCCATTGTGTGAAAGCCCGCAAAGTCAAAAGCGTATGACGTCTCCAGAGACTGATATCAGTGACAGGTCTCATACGTCAGTGCCCATATCACCAGCGTGCCCGCCAACACCATACCAGGCAAAAAGTGGAAAAACTGCTGTAAAATTTTTCTCTTCTCATGACAAGCCTCACTGACTGCTGTGCGCCATGTCAATCTGACATCGAAGTGCATCTCCGAGGCCATGCAACCCTCCACCAAACCCGTCCAGGCGGGCGCATAATCATGTCACAGAATAGCGGTCTGGGCCTTTTCGCTTGCCAATAGAGCAGCTGCCATGTCACGGGATATTGGGCCTAACGGGTTTTGGCATGGGCGTGCTCGGGAAGCGTAGGAGTAGCGCCCTTTTCCAATGCGAGCTGCCACACCAAATCCACTCTAATACATGTATCAGGACCTATGATATTAGCCATCGCAGAGGATTATGGGCCGTGTTTGTTCGATAGCCGGGGGGCCAGAGCTTTCCTTCATCTTGGCTGTCTGGCCCAGGGTGGTCCCTAGCCTGCCTCGCATTGGCAAATCGCTTGTGACCTGGACCCGGCTGAGAGACAAACATGCTGGCAGTGACGGCATGGCAAGTACGGCTCATCACGCCAGCGTCGCATTTGCTGTTGATTTGGGGGTTCAAGGAGCCAGGATTGCAACCCTTGCTAGTACAAGAAAAAAAACCAGCGTGCAGCGTTGTGCCGAGGGCGCTACAGAACTGCTGGGTGGTATTATTATTTACGGAGCCATACCTGAGCGGGTTTGATGAACGGCCGAGCATGACCACTCAACCCCTGGCTCAGGGCCCTGGAGAGAAGAGACTGGCCCGGCATCAAACAGTGAGGTAAACGCCTGAGCCCGGCCCATTTCTGCGATCCGCACTGGCGATCCGAGGTGGTATTTTGAGCAGCACTAGCAATCCTATCGCTGGCTAGCCTGCTGCAGCTGGCCAGGCAGAGCAAGCACGGGCTCGGTTCGCCCGACTCAAGGCTCAGGGCTTTTCTCTGGTTAGGACCGAACCATCTCATTACCTCCAGCGGCGCTCTACCCGCTTATGGAAACCATCTCCAGACCTTGCGCCAAGGGCGGACGCCGCAGAACACGGGCAAGTAATATTAATTGTAAACAATAACAAAGAGGGAAAATGTAACTGTGGCGTAATTTGACAGGTTGTCCTCTTTCCTTCTGCTTATTGACGAAATGAAACGAGGTCATGAGCAAAAAGCCGTATCCTGCATTTGGTCGTAATATCCTTCTCGCATATGTATTCGAGACCGTCTAGGGGATCTACATTCAGAGGAAACATGGAGGCAGTTGTTGAAGGTGGCTTGGCGGAGAGGACAACCCATTTCCCTCGCAGATGGCTTGCAGGTAATAGTCTGCGACTGCGCCAGGCTTGTCGACACCACCACCACCATCATTTGCGTGGTGATTGCTCTGCAGAAATGTCAATCTAGCCCCGTGTGGCTGTTTCTCCTGCCTTGACTGCTCCCATTTTTACCCCAGCCCCAGCGGGCGCAACCCACCCGTAATCGTTCGAGCCAGGATGCCATGTCTCGCTATCCATGTTGGTGGTGGTGGTGACCAGGCTGGTGCGCGGTCCCATTTCCCTACAGGTGCGAGTGTGTGTGCGAGTGTGTGTGGGTGGCTGCCAAAACCGTTCAGAGCCTTGCGTGGGTTGTGTCACGGACGTTGATCACAGCCCTTCCTTCGCGCCGCCGTGCCATGGGAGATACGAGGGTCAGGATTGCATATGCAGCATGGTTCAGAAAAATCGAACGGTACCAATTGGGGAGAATAGCAGAGGCGAGACAGCGAAATGCCACGGAGCTTACGAACCGCCATGGCTAAAGGTGTAAATTGCGCGTGCTCGCGAGTTGCTCCCTGCGTTGAGGCAGACGGCAGAGCCCGCGCGGGCCCTCCAAGATTGTGATACATAGAGACCGGCAGATATAGTAAGCCCGGTCCTTTCTACTATACGGGCTCAAGTAAAGGTTTCTTGATCAGGCAAGATGTCTGGTCGTCACAACCTCCCGCTCGTTGCCATATCTCATAATGCAGTCATGATTAGTGAAAGCCAGGCGTTCAAGTACGAGATCGTCCCTGTAGCTTGATATCACATAGACCATCGCTTCCTGCCATGGAAGGTGCTCGCCTCAGTAGCATCGGCCGATTCTCCTTCCATCCCCGCAGATCCAAAAGGCTGTCAGCCTGCTTGCTCGCGAGACACCAACTTAAAGCTTCTCCTCATCGCTTCGGTGAACACCGCGCCATGCCGCCATCCAGCATCCGGCAGATGGCATGGCGTGCCTCTCCAGCAGGCGTAGCAGCGGCCGCAACAAGCTTGTATGCATGTGGCTACCGGTATTGAGTGGCGGGCATGTGAGTCTCCATGCCTTCTCCAGAGACTAGTTCTGGACTACTGCCACGTTGGTGCACCTTGGATTCGTGACCAAGTAGCGTACTTTCTTTTTCATCCGCCCTTTCGACGTATTAGACAGATGACTTGAAAAGAAAATTACACCGCCAGTTGGCAGCATTGGCTCATCTTGTGAGCGAAAGAAAAAATGGCTCAATTGATTCACAATCATGAGGCTAAACATGTCAGCATTTCTCGTAGCAATCTGCCACCCTGGATCAAAGCCTCCGCAGTCGCCCGACCGAAGTGCGCTATCGTGGAATAGTGCAGGCGCAAGCGAGTAGTGAGCACGAATCTGGATCGCTTATAGGCCGACAGTTAATCACGCAAAATGCAGCCATCGCTTGCGGCATGAACTGAAACTTTGTGTCTTTGTTTGTCTTTGTCTTTGTCGCACGCCGCCGCCGCCGCCATTCTTTGGATCCCGATCGTCCTTGTTAGTGCGGCTTCGCCTGCGCTGGCTGCCTCGCTCCGGGCCCGGCCCCACTCCGGCGCCGTGTCACGCAGCACGCAGCTTTCGGCCGGCATTTAGATGACGAGCTGAATAATGCCACGAAAATTGCTCAAAGTTACACGTTGAAGCTTCCATTAAATCAGCTACATCGAAATGAATTTTCTACGTTGTAATACTGCAAAGAAGTCTGCTGTCGAGCGACTTTGCTTTTGTACTCATTTCATCTGTTTCAGGAGCCACGCGGTGCTTCCATACCAAGCCACAGACAGCTCTAAAAAAGCTGGGTAGCAGGAAAACACCATCTGACCATCGCGATACGAAGCAATCCTGCGGTTGATTCAGCATCAAAAGGGAGAATGTACGCCGATAACAGGATGGTGGCCTCAAAGCAGGTTGGGCAAGACAGATCACTCAGTAAACAAGAATCTCCGGCAATAAGCTGCCAGTCTAAGCAACGGGAGGGTGTCGAGCGGCCCAGAATCAAGTATGCAACAGCCACAGGCCAGCCGTTCGTCATGTGTCTTGAAGTATTTTTTTTTCTCTTGCATTTTCGCAAGAGCTACGACGGCGCGCGCCTCCCTACCTTGGATCTTCGGCGGCGCTGTGCTCATCGGCGCATCACGAGCCCACGGGACTCAATCTTCTACACGAATTGTCTAGCCTGCCCG
>JANAKD010000387.1:0-20597 GCA_027627215.1 Lecanicillium saksenae | reverse complement strand
CTGCTGCGGGTCGTTCGAGTTGGCGCCGCCGCCGTTGTTGGCGTTGCCGCCATTGGATCCGTCCATTGGTGGCACGCAGTAGGATGTGTTCGATAGGGCGCGAGAGTGTGCGCGTGAGGGATAATCGGCAATGGAAGATTGATGGGAGGATGGAGGAGTGGGATGGCGATGACGCAGTGGTGGACTCCGTGCGAAGCTTTGCAAGCTCCAAGAAAGTGGGGAGCTGTGACCTACATCCCGCAAGCGTGGGCGGCTTTGCCTGGGACATGGGAAGTTCGGGAAGGGAGTCGTCATTTCATGGTCATCATGCGATTAGTATTTCTCCTTTTTTTTAAAAAAAAAAAAGAAACGAAAAAACACTCATACAAGATGAAAAAAAAAATATGTATAACTCGTTGGACTGAGGAGCAGGGCCAAAACCTTAGATTTCGCCACGGGGATCCACGGTCATATAACTGGCACCTTCATGATTACCTCAATTGCCTTGTTACACAACACCAACACCCCGCTTTAGTGTGACGAAACTCGTAGTTAGTCTTTGTATATTAAAAGACCCATAGCATTAGGCGCCAATTTACGGGTTTATATCTTCAGCATTGCTGTCCAAAACTGGTGTGCAACTCTCTCCCAACCCGGTCAGTGTGTTCCCGAATGAAGATCAAAATCTGAGTCCAGGCGCCATCCTTGGTGGACGGACGATTCGGTTTGTCGCGAACTCAGCGAAGCCATGCCCAAAGATCGGAAATTAGACGTCGACTCGTTTTCTGCACAAACATCGCAGGTCGCTTACTTTTTGAAACGCTGGCAGACCCCAAAAGACGTGGACTTTCGCACCACCTACCTGGAGACCACATGTAAGAAAGGGATGCTCATGTCCATGGCTAGGAAAGGTTGGAAACTGCCGTACTGCGATTTTTGCGAAGAAGGTTAAACCAAGTATGGAAAGAGAAACCCACCCATGGCAAGTCCTAGTATGCCGACCACGAATGTTTGTTTATTCACGACGTTTATCATGGGTTGGTCTACCGCAAGACAGGCGGCACGAAAATATTATTTTATAATTCTTATTACTCCAAACACATTCTAAAATATGTGCACTCAGGACATTTCTTTTCTTCTCATAGCAAATTGCGGCCCAGAATTTATTGCTGCGCGCTGAGGGTCTGGAAGAAGCTGTTGTAACTCACAGCGAGGGCCTTGGCGTCAGGGATCTTGTTGGCAAGGGCGTTGAAGAGTTCAGTGAGGGACTTTCCAATGGCAATAACGGCAGCGGCCTCAGCGAAGAAAAGAACTAGCAAACAGAGTCAGGATATTTGGACCGCACCATGGAGCTGCTCTGGCAGGTGTGAGTACTCACTAGGTAGGATGATGACCAGAAGGAAGGCCAAAGGAGCGAAGGGCCCCAGAAGAGGTGCGAGAGCGAAAGCAATGAGGAAAGCAACGGGGATGGCGAGAACAAGGATGGTGAGCGCGGTGATGCTGCTGGCGAGGGGAGTAGCCCAAGCAAGGAAGCGGAGAAAATTCTTGAGGGAACCTCTCAGCTTGGCTAGGGGGAGGTACTTCTTCAGAAGATCGGTGATAATTTTGACAGGGTCGGGGAGACTGGGCACGCCGGGGATCTTGGGGATGCCAGGAATCTTGGGAATACCGGGGAGCTCGGGGACACCGGGGATCTTGGGGAGCTTGAAGGCGTCAGCATCCTCGGTGTCCTGCCCGTTAGCAACATCCCGAGCAATGGCGTTAACTGCGATGTTAGCAGCAGCCTCCTGCTGTGGATTCAGCTTCTGAAGGTCAAGGTCCTCTTTGGAGGCACCGTTGATGATGGCGGTGGTCTTGTCGATGGCAGCGGCGATACGGAAGGCAGCATCTCGGACCCGCTGGTAGACTCCAGGGTTCTTATCCTTGCTCACGAGACCGGTCACGCTGATGAAAGGAATCTGTGCTACAGTAGTGTTAGTATGTCTGCACACGTTGTATCAATCCCCTGCTAGATGGCACGCACCCAGGCAGTAAACATCGTCCTTGATCTCGCCGTAGAGGTCGACGAAGGCATTCTCAGGGAACTTTGAGGTGTACGGCACAATCTTGATCTCGGGAACATCGAAGGCAACGTCCGGAGTGCTGTTATAGACGCTCTCAAGGACAGAGGGCTCAGGGATGTCGGAGCGGGGCACAACGCTGCGAGCAGAGACAGCGGCGGCTACGATATGTTAGTTTCAGAGTGTAGAGAAGCTGCTTCACGATTGTTCTTACCAAGGCCAAGGAAGGGGAGGGCCTGGAACTTCATATTGACGAGTTCGATAACGGTGATGCTTCAGAACACAAGCTATTGCTGGAGGGAAACGAGTTGCAAAGCGGTGGTGATTACTCTAGCTTGTGTAGGGAGATTCACCCTCTATATATACCAATAACAAGTCAGCGGCGTATGGCTCACCAGGATGGGATTATGTCAACTATGGCCCAAGTTAGAGAGGATCACACAACCAGGCACGAATGCAACAGTAGCCACAGATCAACACGCAATGGTCGGCATATTGAAGCTCATCGCCCGCAGATCCCGGCTCAAGGTTTTGAGGCGCTCCCTCGTTCCATCTTCGATTAGTGGTAATATATCAAGCAATAAATCACTCAAAAAATCTAAGCCTTGGGCCGGACACCTGCGGGTGCGGTTTGACGAGGGTAGAGACAGCTGTGGCTGCTGAATCGCTAACACTTTCGGATTAGGTCAATTTAAGCTCCATCTCTGCATCGCATGTTTCCCCCATACCCCGCGCCTTCTAGTCTCGAGTGCTATTCTCGGGCGACTACCGTGCCACCGTAGGCTTTAAGTATAAACGCACAGACAAGGCATTTCTCCCCCAGTGCTTGTTGCACGTGGAGGGCCTTCAGCCTTGGGGTTATGGGGTAGTCGATGGGGACTGCCTCTCTGGTCATACTACCTCGAGGGAGAGAATGGTAAGGATATGTAAATGGTAGAAGATAGAGGCTTTATTTATAATCTACCAGTAATGAAGTATTAAGTGTCTAAATCGTACATGTGACGAAATACTCGGCCGGTTTATTTTGCGTTGTTCAGCTGATTTTCGGCGAACCTTCTACACCAGGGCAGATTAAGTTTAGGCTCTTAAGAGTGGTACAGCTGACTGCGGCACCTAACAAGTACGTGCGAGGTGACGATACCCTCGCTCAGTCATTTTCTAATAAAAACACGGGTACTTTTTAATCAAGGGAAATGAGCAGTAAGATTTCCGGGGGATCAGTTTATTCGGTCAATGGGGTGGAGTGTTGCCTCTTTCCCTTGCCTAGCTATGTACTACAATTTTGGGCATTCCGCAGAGCCACCGCTCGAATTACGTGGTAGGAGATGGATTCTGTTGCCGCATACTAAAAGTTAATTTATATTGCTTTTAATAGCTGTGTGAGGAGGAAGTCAAGACGTCGTTGAAACCTTTCAAAAAGGGCGACAGAGCCAGCAATACAAGCTTGTCTCAGCAAGACGCCTGCTATGTTCATCTCGGATTAAGTCAGCAAAGAAATTTAAGAAGTGGTGGATTATAGATAGCGTAATTCTTCTGATATCCCGTACCTTTGTGATAACCTCGAGCACGAGGGCTCGCAGAGGGGGTTGTTTAACCCTATCGGACGGCTACGCCGAGGCTGAAGATGGCGGTTGCGCCATGTGACAGTATATTCGATGCCACCACCGAGCAACTCACTGAGTTTATTTTGCAAGGTGGTAAACGTTGAAAAAGCCGCGGATATTGGCCCCTCAATCCGGCTTCGCCATTCGCTGTTGCCCCCTCCGGTCCAGCAGCTGCCTGCGACGCTGACGACTATTTTCGAAATCATCATCGACAAACAGTTTCTCGACGACTTGGATTTTAGCCAATCAATATATCTTGATGCAGCTGATGTGGAACCTGCGTCCTGCATGCAATAATGAAAAATGATTCCACGTGAGCCCTCCGCTACCGAAAACATGTGCGCTGGTCAGAAACGTAGTGGTGTGCTCCTGATGTTACGTCCCTTGGGTTTCTTGACCAGCAATGATTTCTATACCGCAAACTGATCTCAGGCCCGTTTATGAAACATGCCTAAATACATAACTCATGGATGGAGATTAATGTTTATTTCACTGGCTGATGGCGGCTTGGCCAGTGTGCCCAGTTCAACACCTGCAGCGAGACTTGGGAAGCGATGCATGCTAAGGGAAGAGGATGCATAGTTCGTTCGATTGTGAATCCCTGGGCTGAATGGCGGGATTTTCTTACTTTATATATATTTGGCTTTCTTGCAAAACGCGGTGGCTGCCAGGATGGCTAGCTTGGTATTCTGGTAGAGCGTATTCAGACTAACTCTATTTTCCTCCATCAAGTCTTGCCGCGGTACTAGCTTTTAACCAATTGGCTTAAGAAAGAGTTATTAATTGTTTTCCATCAATATGTTATCTATGGTTTATTATTTGTATCTTGTGTCTCGGGCGCCACAAGAATGGCCTGGCTCGTCCTACTATCTGGTGTGGCTGGCCGTTGGCGCTAGCGCATGTGGGTGCGCGTCGTCGTTGCNTGGGCGAGTCGCGCCATAGGCCGCCCCAACGCGTCCTACTTTGTTTCCACTTACTCAAGAGACTCTCGTCAATTAAGTCGTGTCATGACATTCATCGATATACCAGCTTAAATTTCGTCATTCTCTCTCTTTTGATGCACGGCCATGGTTTAATACAATCATGCCGCTCCAAAAATCATATTCAGAGAGTCGCGGCGTAGCAAAGGCAAGTCCCAGCCCACGCATCACCACCGATCCGCTCCTCATTCTAATCGTGATGATGAACAGCATAATCGGTCACCATGGCAAAGATCACATAGCCATCCCAATGGCTACCACACCCCAAAGCCGAAACCACCGATCCCAGCATCCGAGGCTACGAAAACGAAGCTCAGCAAATTTCGATACGAGGCCCAGACCAACGAGAAATCACCACAGGTTAACGATGCCACCGAACCGCAACAACGACCGGATCTTGCCGACTTCGCAACACCCGTAACACGATTGAATTGGCGTGATTTGGAACCTCTGGCTAATGTGGAAGAGTCTGACAAAGACGTGTCGCCAAATGACCGGATCCTCTGGGATAACAAGCAGAGCAGCAACTATGCCACTGGTCTATCTCCAATGCTTGGGCGCAAGGGCAAGAAGCGCGCCAGAAGCTCATCCCCGACCTCCTCCCCGGCTGCCGATAAACCAAGTGCACCTGCTGTCAATATAAAACGGCTAGCAAAGGCCTTGCGCTCGCCGCACCCTGATCCAACATTAGAACTCTGGGATCGATTCTCCCTCGCCAGCCCCGCCAGCCAAAAGACACCAATCACACATCCTGCGCTTGCGCAGCTCATGGTTTCTTCTTCTCCGCAACCAAGCAAACAGCCAGTATCACAAGCCGGCAGCATTAACTTGCGTCGGGCCGCCAGTTGTGGACTAAATTGGCCCAAGCGAAGAAAGCTCGAAAAATCAAAATCGGGGAGCCAGCTTGGCAAAGGCCAACGCGATCTTGAGGCGGCGTCCAAATCATCACTCGTGTCTGCACTGTTGAGCACAGTCACCAGCAGCATCCAAGAAGATAGTTCTGATGAAGCTCCTCACTCCGTCGAGTCTCCTTCGCCGAAAAAGAAAAAGCACCTCCCGGTAGAGACGTATCCAGCATATATCCCTTGCCAAGCCAACGGCAAAGAAGCTTCCGGCGACTCCTCCGATTATGGAGATGATGAATTCGACGATGACGCGCTCATGGAGCTCGAATTGACAACCACAACTGCCCCTCAAACTCAAGAAACCCCGATCAAGCCTAGAATCAACAAATCATGTGCAGCTGCCCTGGCGAAACCAGTATCGGATGATTTTGACGACATGGACGATGGGCTGTTCGACAATGAGGATCTTATCAGGCTGTCCCAAAAACCGGTTACCACACCCGCGCCAACGGAGCACGTTCTTAAGCAGACGAAAGTCGCGATCGAAGACGATCTTGACGACGAATTTGGTGATGATTTTGCTGAAGATATCGACTTCGAGGCCGTCGAGTTGGCAGCGACACAATCTGTTCAGCAGGCCAAAACTAGTGATGATGTAAGTAAGATTGTTCATTGCACCGAGCTTGTTACTAAGTAAAAGAGTAGTACACCAAAAAGGATAAGACTATACAGCGATACCTGATCACCAACGTACTGGATGGCGAATATATTGACCAGTATAACGTTACCAGGCCTGAGAAGGTACGCATCTTTCCTGACGCTGCGGTCGCTTCCACTAACGTAGGCAGATGCTTTTAATCATGGCGGACAATTCCAAAATCACACGACAAGTTCACCTCCGGGGCGCCTGGTACGACACACCCGCTCACGCCAAGTCCTACGTCCATGTAATAGGCAGATTCTCTCTCAAAGGACAGTGCATTGTGGACGACGCCCAAAATCTGCTCATCCTTCACCCTGACCAACTCGTCTCCGCCACTGTTGTTGCCGATTCATTTGGCTGCATGCGTCGCGCCGTATTGCAAGACCGAGTCAAGGCCACCAGCGAGGCATCTGCTCCATTGGTGTACGGCACAATGCTCCACGAAATCTTTCAAGACGCGCTGCTCGCGAATCGATGGGATCTTCCATTCCTTGCCCAGTTGATCGAAAAAATCACAGAGAAGCACGTTGAAGAGCTATATACGATCAAAGTAGGGTTGCCCAGTGCGCGTGAGCATTTACAGTCCAAGATGATGGAGCTCAGTTACTGGGCCAAATCGTTTGTTTCCTCGCAACCTAATAACGATGCTGTCGTGGAGGATCGAAACGGCAAAAAGGCTACTATGGCTGTCACAAAATTACTCGACGTCGAAGAGCACGTGTGGTCGCCAATGTACGGGCTCAAGGGCAACATTGATGCCACTGTTGAAGTGAACATGACCGATGGCAAACAATCGCGGACGCTAACCGTTCCGTTCGAGGTGAAGACGGGACGAAATGCGAGCAGCAGTCACATGGCGCAGACCGCGCTGTATACTTTGTTACTCTCTGATCGCTACGACATTGATATTGCCTATGGCGTTCTCTATTATATGGAAACATCGAAAACGATGCGGATACCTGCCGTTCGACACGAGCTTCGCCACATGATCATGCAAAGAAATCAGCTTGCTTGTTACATCCGCGAACGCAGTGTGCAGCTCCCGCCAATGCTGAAAAGCAAACACATGTGTGGACGTTGTTATGCAAAACCAGCCTGCTTCACATACCACCGTCTGGCAGACAACGGTGACGGCGAATCAAGCGGGATGGATGAGAAGTTTGACGAGCTTGTGAAGCATCTCACTCCGCAGCATCAGGAATTCTTCGTCAAATGGGAGAATCTGCTCACCATGGAAGAGAAAGAAAGCCAAAAGACAAAGCGAGAGTTATGGACGATGACTAGCAATGAGCGAGAAAAGAAGTCGCGATGCTTTGCCGACGTCATTATCGAGGAAGGCTCTGCTTCGGTGGACAATGACACGCCACGTATCAACCGCTTTCACTACACGTTCATAAAAAGGAAGCCTGAGCCAGGTTTCTCATTTTTGGAATCCGAAATCAGTGTTGGTGAACCTATCGTCGTTTCCGACGAAGAGGGCCACTTTGCCTTAGCAATTGGCTACGTAACTGCGGCACGCAAGCAGAGAATTAGCGTCGCTGTTGATAGGCGCCTTCATAACAGTCGTATTCGGCAACCTGGATTCGACGAACTGGATAACCAAGTTTTTGCCAGTATTATGGAGGTTGCTCCCGAGGGCGCTTCTGCGGAACAGAGCCAAGGCCGAATTAAAGAGGCCCCAATCCGATATCGCCTCGATCAAGACGAATTCAGCAATGGCATGGCTACCGTGAGGAATAATATTGTCCAAATTATGGGCAATCAATTTCCTGAGGCAAGACGTATCAGAGAGCTCATCGTCGACCTCGAAGCTCCTCGATTCAAGTACATCCCGACACAGTATACGATATCTGACAAAGAGAGTCTGAATGTTGATCAGAAGAGAGCGATCGAGAAGGTTATGAGCGCCCAGGACTATGCACTTGTCCTAGGTATGCCAGGAACCGGAAAGACTACGACGATTGCGCATATCATCCGAGCCCTCACCTCGCAGGGCAAAAGTGTTCTTCTCACGTCTCACACGCACACCGCCGTAGACAACATTTTGCTGAAGCTGAAGTCCGATAAGATGAAAATTCTACGCTTGGGAGCGCCGGCCAAGGTTCACCCCGAGGTTCAGGAATTTGCGACTCTTGCAGGCCAACCAATGAAGACTTTTGAGGAGATCAAGGACGCTTGGCATGGGACACCTGTCGTCGCAACGACATGTTTGGGAATCAACCACCCCGTTTTCCAGGAACGTGCGTTCGACTACTGCATTGTCGACGAAGCCTCTCAGATTACCTTGCCCATATGTGCAGGGCCAATTCGGATGGCGCGAACATTTGTCCTTGTTGGTGACCACAATCAACTGCCGCCAGTTGTCAAGAATGAAGCGGCACGCCAAGGCGGTCTTGATGTGAGCTTATTTAAGCTGCTGTCAGACAGCCACCCTGACTCTGTTGTCAACCTTGCTCATCAATACCGAATGTGCGAAGACATCATGACACTGAGCAATACTCTGATCTACAATGGTAGACTTGTTTGCGGTACAGAGCAGCTGCGAAAGAAAAGGCTCAACATACCAAATATGAGAGCACTCACCCAGCGACACCACAATGCTTCGACCGTACTACTCCCTGGGACGCCCCGATCATTCTGCAAAGGTCCTGCACCGTCTCAATGCTGGTTGTATGACCTTTTGGAGAGCGAGGCTCGCGTGCGCTTCGTGAACACTGATACAATTCAACCGATTGTTCGAGAAGAGGCACATGGCAAGCGTATTGTCAACTCGGCAGAGATTCGAATCGTTTCACAGTTGGTTGAGAGTCTCCTGACTGTTGGAATCCCTGCTAGTGAAGTCGGTGTCATGACGCACTACAGATCACAGCTATTCCTTCTGAAGGACAAGTTGAAGTGCCATCCAGGCGTCGAAATGCATACAACTGATCGATTCCAAGGTCGAGATAAAGAAGTCATAGTGCTGAGTCTGGTGCGAAGCAATGACGCATGCAACATTGGCGATTTGCTTCGAGACTGGAGGCGAATCAACGTTGCCTTTACTCGCGCAAAAACTAAGCTCCTTGTAATTGGAAGCAAGAGCACGCTGAACGGCAGCAACGTTAACAACAAAGAGAATATGCTGAGCCAGTTTGTTGCACTAATGGAGCAACGCAACTGGATCTACAATTTGCCTGCCGATGCTCTCGACAGCCACTACTTTGAAGAACTTGGCACACAGGCAACGAGCATGGGCGGCACGCAAGCTGTGTCGCCGCAGAGTCACAAGAAGAAATACCTGGGAGTAAAGAAGGCCATGGCAGCAGCACCCGGCAAAGAAAACATACGACCGTCGCCAAAAAAGGCACGCATTGGCGAACGAGCGCTGCTCAAGGGCAAGCTGATTACGAGGGATATCCTTAATGAGATGACGAATGGGGCATATTAAAGCATAAATAACGGTGTTCTCTTGATTGTTTTTTTTTTTCGGCTGCGCTTTATACATTTACAGATATTGCCTTTGTGCACCACGTTGGAGTCAGCACACATATTGGAGTATTCGATTTGGGTATATAGGTACATTTTGTTTTCTTGGGGGCATTATTTGGAGTATCAAATTTGATGGGGTATAAATTGCAGAAGACGAGATGCAATCCTTTTTCTTTACATCGCAATAATCTCTCATTCGTGTTACGTCGTAAATTGGTCATCAAACCTACGCCGTCGTTAGTATACTCATCTAGTACTGAGAAGTCGAGTCTGCTCACCCTTGTTCGCCAACAATGAATTTCGTGTACTTTTCCATTTCCTCCAGCTGTACAATGCAGCCCGTCAAGCTCTGATTATATGAGAAGCGATAGATGTCGCTCCATTTGCGATGTGTGTTGACCTCGTGCAGCTCTCCCTGTGCCATGAGCTCGGCCTCGACCTTGTCCGATTGCACCAGGAGTGCCTTGCGGGCAGCCGCGGCGCTGGGTAGGTACCGAGGCACCTTACGGTGGGAGCGCAACGCGCCGGCCAGAATATACAGGTTCGCAAGCACCGTGGCCACGGCATCGCGCCGGTACGGGAGCAGCTTCTCGGTGGCGACGGGGCTGTCACGTATGTACCCCNGTGTTGTAGAAGAGCGCCGATTGGCGCACGGCGATGAGGTGCTCAAAGAAGCGCTCGCAGGCCTCGGTGAGGGCGGAAAACGGTACGGGGTCAAAAGGTGCACGAAGACGAAGCTCGTGGCGCGTGAGGACGAGCAGCTGGCGGATACGCACGAAGCCCTCGCGCAGCCGGCCTTCGAGCAGCTCGGAGCGCTGGATGTCTTCCTCGGTGGGTTCGTTACCGTCCTCAAAGTAGACGTAGGTGGCGACGGCGCTGCGGTAGGTGACGCTCATGAAGAAGAGCATGGAGGAGAGGGCGGAGCGCAGCTCGTGTCGAGCAACAAAGGGCCACAGGAACCAGTTGACGAGGATTGGCGCAGCGGTGCCGACAAAGAATACAAGACCCTTGTATGCGGTGAAGACTGCGGGCGTTACCTCGCGGTAGTCCTCGAGCAGCCCGAGGGAGACGACGGTGAATGCCAGGCTACCGACGAGGCCGGAGCGTGGGTGTGAGCTTAAAGTATAGCGGTACAGCATGGGGATCATGTAGAGGGCGGCAAAAACGGCCATGACATAGGGGTTGCCGTTGCCGGCGGCGTAGCCAGCACCCGCCCAGACGGCGCCAAAGATAGCGAGACAGGATCGATTGAGCAGATCTTGGATGTTGCCGCCGACTCGGGGATGCATGACGACCCAACTCATGGCGACAGCCCACCAAACTTCGTACCGATCCCACCACCACTTACTTTGGTCGAGGTACGATGGCACAGACAGAAGCGAGGTGACGACGCATGCTTTCAGCGCATATTTACTCTCGAATCCCTGTAGCCTATACAGGCTGCGCCAGATCTGATAGCGCACCTTGATGTTGCCTTTTGACTTTCCTTCGTCGTTAAAAGTTCGAGTTCCGGTGGTGTTGGACCTCTCAGGCTTCAGTTGGGAATCACCAGCATCGCTGCGTGTGCGTCCGATAGGCTTGTGTACACGACACTTGATTTTATCCAAGAGTCGCGCGATATCGCCAAAAGTTACTTGGTAGGAGCCGGCAACAACGCCGCCTCTGTCGTGGCGAATCTGTGCATTTGTCCTGTAGATGGCTTTGGACAATGGATAGGACGGCAGCCGGATCCGAGGCCAGTTAGAGACGGTCTGCATCTCGCTGACATGGTTTAGAAGATACTGTACAGTAGCAGCCGCCTCACGAACGTGTCGCGCGAACACAAATAGCTGCACAATTTCGGAGTCATGAACAGCTGAGTCTGGCAGACTGCCTGACTGCAAAAGCGAGGACTCTATCGTGTCGAATTCTGCTATTGCCTGTCTGAGGCTGGTCTTCAGCACAGATGTCTCGGAGGAGGTCTCCGAAGATGGGCCAATGTACTTCCTGTAACCCGAGATGTCCATCAGTGCAGCATCGCATCTGAGAACGCCCTCGCGCATGCAGACAACGAGCTCCCTCGTTGGACGAGCCAAAGCTTCCATTACGTCTTGAACATGACCATTCTGAGCTGCGCTATCATCTCCCGAGTGCTTCTCATTGGTGTGCCCGCTGCGACTACTTGGGTTCCCCAACAGCGTAGTTTCTGTGTCCATGGATAACAATGCACGCAGCACAGCTTGCATAGAATTTCGCAGCTCAAGAACATCGTCTGGTTGAAATCGCGACAGCGTGCTATCAATAACCATGTCGCGATAGGCTTCGGATAGGTCGACAAAACATTTTGACAGTTGTCTCCGAAGCCTCGCGTCTCTTGCATGGGGAATCTGCAGCGCTTCTTGCATGAGTTGAAGAGACTCATGCAATGAAACAGCAAGCGGTCGAGCCCCAGCATCTGGGCAGATCAGAATATTGACTGCCAAGGCAATTGCCTGGCCGAAAAGAAAAGATACAGCGTAGCCCCGTAGCTTCGGCCAGGGGATTGTGGTGCTGTGAGTCTGGGAGAGCGTTGTGTAGATGATAGCGATGCCAGCGGTCAAGACTGCCTGGTAGAATCTGACGAAGAAGGCCCGAACCCATGCAATACCAGCGACGAAGACTATTAGAAACAGAGCCAAAATTCCACCATATCCGTAGCTGGCTTGCAGCGTCGATGTAGAAAGAAGCAACGCAAAAGCTCCCCAAGCAATTCCAAACGCGGAACCAAAAACAGTGAAGAACACGCCGTCTACTTGAGCACCAACTGTTCGAGCAGGATGGTTGATGATAACGGATACAGCCATGATGTAGTGCTGGTGGCCCAACCAGTGGCGGACCTCTGGGACCAAGGAAAGGATATACGCAATAAAATAAGCCAGGAACGACTTAAGTAACTTAACGCCTATCTGTGTTGTAAGAACAGAGCGGACGACAGATTTTAGCTCCTGCCACTGGGTTGGAAGGAAATGCTTGATGGTAAGAGGATTGTGCTTGTCAAAGGCGGCAGGCAGCGTATCTTTGAGCGCTTTCAGTCCATCTTTGGAGGGCAGCTGCGGCGCCTTGAGAAATACGGCATCGAAGAAACTATCGCGCAGCTCGCGGACGCCGTATGTGTCCGTACCGTGATCTTCCTGTTTAGGGAGCAAGTGGTTGAGCTTGAGAAGGCTCGTCGTAGAACTTGTTCGGCTACCGAGACCAGGGGCGCCACCGCGGAAACCGGGTCTTTTAGGCTTGGTTGGCGAAGCAGATGATGATTCTCGCGAACTATCATGCTCATCTGAGCTTGATCGCCTCATTGGGCTTAAAGGGCTAGTTGGCGATGTGGCGTTGCGATGACCGCTGCGCCCCTCACCCATGCCATCTTGATGCTGAAACGGATGCTCAGCCATGTTTGAAGACCGCCAGTCTGGCAAACAAATTGGTCTAATATTTATGTCTGCAGCTCATTGTATTACATTCAAAGACTGATATGATCGTCCTGATTGAAGCCGGCGATGGGTCAGCTAGCGACTTTGCCAGAGCGGAGGCGTGAGGGGTTCTCCCCATATGTTTAGAACTCCGGATCAGCACATTCTGCGGTAGCGGGAAGAAAATAGTCAGCATCCAAGGATGCGGCTTGCAGCGTGACCAAACAACATCTGCAGAAGCTCTAATTTGACGTCAGAAAGCAGCGCCCTATTGTAGAGGTGAAAAGTGGGTCGATGCAGGCAATCGAGGTGGCTGATTGGGAAAAATGCCGCACGTGACTTGGAGGACCCGGTGTCTCCCCAAGACCGCCGTGATGACCCAGCAGGGTCGAGCATCAAACCAATTTCGCCTCCAAGACGACAGCCATTGGCGCCTCAAATCGACGTCCCGGATCGCCCACGACGCCGATTCCTCGATTATTCAAACCACAGAACCCGATACCATGGCTATCCTCCGCCACTCGATAGCGCCGCTCCGCGCGGTGCGATGCGCCCGCCAGCCCGCCGCTGCCATGCGCAGCTTCTCCGTTACCGCCAACCGCCGCGGCGGCGGCCACGGCAACGAGTCCCAATTCGATCCCCCCNAGCGGCTGGCTCTGGGGCATCAAGCCTGGCGAGAAGCCTGAGCCCGAAGGTTGGGAGTGGCCCATGTACTTCTTCTGCGGCAGCCTGGTTGTTGCCGGCGTGGCCCTTGCCTTCAAGCCCGACACGAGGTGAGATTTATCGAAAGCGACATGTTCGAAACGGAAAATTCACGACGCGCTCCTCGAATCGAAAGCAATTGGGGAATTTTATCCGACTTGGCATCAAGTTTTGGCATTTTGTACCCATTTGGTCGTTGCAATTTCGATCGGAGGGCGCGGTGTGGAGGCGCGATGAACCCTGCGTTATTTTGCCCAATATTTCATACCGGAAGCTAACAACTTGCACAGCGTTTCTACCTGGGCCCTTGAGGAGGCTCGCAGAAGATTAGAGGCGGAGGGCGTTCTGCCCGACCCCGAGTCCCAGAACAAGAAGTAAGAAGCATAATGGGGTTAGAGGGGCATATGGCATTCGGTTGAGGAATAGAGGCTGCTGCGACCCAAGATTTGAGCTGGGTCGTACGGAGCCAAAGCACTGTATATGATTTCGAGCTTTTTGTTTCCCTTTGTATCGCAAAGAATAAATTCCATCAATGGTTTCAGATAGAATCATGATTTTTTTCTCACAACTACACTGTTGCCGCTTGAGCTTTCATATAGGTTCTGGCCCAGATCGTCTTGAATTTCAGTCTATTGCTAATAACAAAATCTATGTACAACTTTTTGACTCTCCTTTGCGCTTACTGGGGAGTAACGTAGCTCCACTCGTGCTCGTAGTCGCCGTACTGGATCTTCTCAATCCAATTCTTCATCTTGAGAGCAATCTCGCCAGACTCTTCCGATTCCTTGAGACCACAGTTGACCATTTTGCCCTTCCAGGAGATCTTGCGGACGGGGCTGACGATAGCAGCCGTACCAGCACCAAATGCTTCCAAAAGACGGCCTTCCTGATCGGCATCGTACAGCTCCTGCATGGTGTACTTGCGCTCGCTGATCTTCCAGCCGGCAGGAGCAAGGTGCTCTCTGGCCAGGCCGAGGATAGAGTCACGAGTGACACCCTCAAGAATGGTACCGTCGAGAGGCGCGGTGATGAGCTCCTTTTGGCCGGTGGCCTTGTCCTTGATGGCAACGAACATGTTCATCGTGCCAACCTCAGTGACGTACTCCTCCTTTCCAAACAGCCACAAGTTCTGCTGGAAGCCGCGGCTAGCAGCCTCCTGCTGAGGTACAATGCAGGGCGCGTAGTTGGCGCCGAGCTTCTTGTCACCGACACCGCCTGGCCAGGCGCGGACAGCGTAGTCAGTGGCCTCGAGAGATACAGCCTTGAAGCCAGTAGGGTAGTACGGACCTACGGGAGAGGCAATGACAAAGAGGAGAGCCGAGCCGGGCGTGCCGACACCAAGAGTCTTCTGGGTACCAATCATGGTCGGGCGGAGGTACAGCGAGTAGCCGCGCTGGTCGGGGATAAAGCGCGACTCGAGCTGCGCAAACTTGGAGATGAGCTCAATCAGGTTCTTGGAGTCAAAGGTGGGCAACGCAATGCGGGCTGAAGACTTGTTGAAGCGCTCCATGTTCTTGTCGGGGCGGAAGAGGCGGACGCGGCCGTTCTTGTCCTTGTACGCCTTCATGCCCTCGAAGCACTCAAAGGCGTAGTGTAGGACGCATGTGGCGGGATCGAGAGAGAGATTTTGGTACGGGGTGATCTTGGGCTCCATCCATCCTTGCTCCTTATTCCACTCAATGGCGAGCATGTGGTCTGTTTTGGCGTTAGCTGTTGGTTTGGCGGTGATGTGTACGGTTCCAGTTTCATACCAGTGAATTCCTTGCCAAAGACGAGCTCCTCGGGCTTTGTCAGAGCCTTGGGGCTCTGGGTCTTGGTAATGCTGAGCTTGGAGGCGTCGAGGGGGCGAAGCTGTGAAGCCTGGCTGTAGAAGCGGCTGGCTGGCATGGCTCGCTGCTGCATGCGGGCGGCGCCCAGCAGAGCAGAGCGCATTCTGAGTGCAGACCGCATCGTGTTGTGTCGTCGGCTCGTGCGACGGGGAAACTGTTGGGCGGGCTGGTTATACCGACAATGCGAAATGCAATTGAGGAGATGCTTCGGCCACAAGACGGGGATGGGGACTGCGGGAGAGAAATATTCGAGGTGGAGGGCGGACGACGAAGCGCGGCAGAGGCTGTTGAATTGGCCCGATGCGGTACCGGAGCCAAATTGGTAGGGCGCAAAGCCTCGGGGCGGCGCTGCGAAAGTGTCGAGTGAATCAGTTTCAGCGGGCTTCAGCACCTGAAGGCCCGCCGCTACCCGCTGGAACCCTATCTCGGCCTGCGGTTTAGCGCCGGGTTAGCAGTCACAGACCAGCAATTTCAGGGTCCGATCTTGGGCCTCTCGAGAATGCGTAACAAGGTCCATCATTACGTATTGAATGCTTGCCAAAGCAATCATGACAGAAATTAAATTAAATTACACTCTTACCATATTTCTAGTTACCCCGGCGCATACTGTCGCTATCCGCCACGTAGAGAAATATGCCATGTCAATTACCATTATACCACACTGACTTCTGACCGTGCATGCGCCACACGTGGCACCAACGGCCTGCGCCTCGTCTTGGTGACAGCATAGCCGTCTAGGTAGAGGATACCCTTGCTCAAGCTACTGGTATCGTCATCGTCGCAAGTTGATTATCGCTTTGCACGCGAACACGGCGGGGATTTACATAATTCTGCTGCTTTCCTCTCGCGAAATCTCTGCTCTTTTTCTGCCACTCTGATACCCAGCGAGCTTTCGTCTTGCGCTGAAACCCACTCAACATCCCTGGCGAGCGTCTCCCCTGAGCGAGGCTCGTGATTGCGACCCGAATCGATATGCTGTAATACTCTCTACCCAAGTTGCGCCTCCGATAAGCATACGACACAATGTTCTCCAACGCGCTGAAATCCATTTCCGCGACCAACATCACGGGCAACTACACAATCTCTCCCAACGCGACATCGACGGCAGGCCCGTGGCGAATTTACGACGCGAAGAAGAAGTCGACCGGCAAGCCATACAGCGTATTCGTCTTTGACAAGAAGTCGCTCGATGCCCACGGAAACTCGCTCGGCCGATCTGGCGCAACATCCTTCAAGAAGACAGTTGAGGAAGTTGTGGAGCGATTGAAGAAGGAAGCCTCGAGCTTGGCCAAGCTGCGGCATCCCAACATCCTCGAACTGGTTGAGCCCGTGGAAGAGACGAGGGGTGGTGGCCTGCAATTTGTAACAGAACCTGTTACAGCTTCGTTAGCTAGTCTACTCCAAGAAAAAGATGAACAGGAGCGCTCTGGTGGCCCTGGTGGCAGGTCGAGCCGCTACGTGACCGAAGATGCGGATGGCACGCGGCGCAGGAGGGAGCTAGAAATTGATGAGCTCGAAATCCAAAAGGGTCTCTTGCAAATCAGCAAGGCCTTGGAATTCTTCCACGAGAATGCTGGACTTGTCCACGGAAATCTCACGCCAGACGCAATCCTCATCAACTCAAAGGTAACCAGCTTCGCCTCGATATTCCGCCAATCATTAGCTAACAATTCGCAGTCTGACTGGAAAATAAGCGGTCTTTCCTTCTGCAGCCCAGCAGATGGTTCCAATAAACCAACTTCGATACAGGGAATAAGTCTCCACGAGGTCCTTAATCTTGATCCGCGTCTACCAAAATATGTCCAACTCAACCTTGACTATACATCCCCCGACTTCGTCATGGACAACAACCTGACGTCTTCCGCCGATATGTTCTCCCTCGGTCTGCTAGCCGTTGCATTGTACAATTCCCCGCATCGATCACCTCTTGAGAGCCACGGCAGCATTTCAAGCTATAAGCGTATATTTTCCTCCTCCTCGACAGTTCCGTCCGGATCCAACAGCTTCCTCAGTTCACGACCGCTGCCAAAGGAGCTTGCGAACCACGTCCTGCCACGTCTCATTACACGGCGGCCTGCACAGAGAATGACGGCGCGCGAATTCCAAGAGAGCGAATACTTTGACAATATCCTCGTCTCGACAATTCGATTCCTTGATTCTTTCCCAGCCAAAACGCCGAACGAAAAGTCCCAGTTTCTGCGCGGTCTTAACAAGGTGCTGCCATCGTTTCCCAAGTCTGTTATGGAAAAGAAGATATTACCGGCGCTTCTGGACGAGCTGAAAGATAAAGAGCTGCTGTCTCTGATTCTCCAAAACGTCTTCAAGATTATCGATCTTCTCCCTTCGGCGCGTCGAGCTTTCAGCGAGCGTGTCCGCCCAGCGCTCAAGGAGATTTTTGTCACCAATGCGAAGCAGACGCAAGAAAAGGATGCTGCACGCGATGCTGGTCTCATGGTATTTCTTGAAAACCTCGCTGCGGCAGCTAACAACTGTAACGGCAAAGAATTCAAAGATGGTAAGTCATACGGCCTCGTCTTGCCTTCACAATACTAATCAGAGAAATAGACATTCTCCCCGTTGTCGTTGCCGCAATTGAATGCCCCACGCCTTCAATTGTGGACGCAGCTTTGCGTAGTCTGCCCGTAGTCTTGCCTGCTCTCGACTTTAGCACCATCAAAAACGAACTGTTCCCAGTCGTGGCCACCGTTTTCAGCAAGACCAACAGCTTGGCCATCAAAGTTCGGGGTCTGCAATCCTTTGTGATTCTGTGTGGCGGTTCCAATGACACCTCCTCGGCCGATGACGGTCTCAGCGGGCTCACCCAGGAAAAGAAGAAGACGTCATCTTCGACCGCCCTTGACAAGTACACCATGCAAGAAAAGATTGTCCCGTTAATCAAGGTCATCAAGACCAAGGAGCCTGCAGTCATGATAGCTTCTTTGAACGTGCTTCGCATTGTTGGTGATATCGCAGACGCCGACTTTGTGGCCATGGACATTCTTCCTATCCTCTGGAGCATGAGTCTCGGCCCGTTACTTGACCTCAAGCAGTTCCAAGCCTTCATGACTCTTATCAAGTCGCTCTCTAGACGCGTCGAAGATGAGCAGACGCGTAAGCTGCAAGAGCTCGCCGGTACCTCTAACGGCGCCACGGCCGCGCCGAATGAAGACTTCCTTGCTTTTGGCGGTGTGACTGGTACCACATTCGACAGCGGCTCCAACGGAGCCACTGCTGATGACTTCGAGGCCCTAGTCAAGGGCAAAGCCAGCACAAGCAGCCCCAACCCAGGCAGCAACGRCTTCGCGAGCTGGGATGCACCTCAGGCTACACCCCGTGGCTGCCACTGCTGCCAAATCACCAATCAGCCCACAAGCACCAGCTTTTTNCATGGTCCTCGCAGACCCCGGCCAGCCCTGCTGTGTCTGCTGGACGCTCCTCATTTTCGCAGCAGCCCGGCTTCCGCACCGTCACACCTGACCTTGGGCGCTTCGAACCAATGGCACCCTCTTCTACACAGTACAGCCAGCCACTTCAGCCCGCCCCGGCCTCCTCTTCATCGTTTGCCCAACCTGCAAGCACCACGCATTCCACTTCGTCTTCGATAAACTGGGGCTCTGCGGTCGCAGCGACGCCGAACCCGTGGTCATCGTCGACAGGCGCCAGCACGCCCAATTACAGCGGCATGAGCACAGGAGGCGGCGCCAACAGCATGGCGTCGTCGATGGCGAGCATGTCCATGAGCGGGCACCAGCAGCAACGCCCTTCGCTACCGAGTCAGACATCGTCGTTTTCGCTACCGCCGCCACCCGGGGCTGGTGCTGCCCCNTAGCAAATCGGCGTACGGTGGAGGCCTGCAGTCGAACAGCGCCTCGGCGTGGGCAAACAGCGGTAGCGGCAACAGCATGGGTAGCATGATGGCGCAGCAGCAGCAGCGCACGGCTAGTGGAAGCGGCATGGGCATGATGAACCAAGGCGGTAATGCGAATGCCAATACCAGCACGACAGGGCAGTCGAAGAGCGGACTGGACAAGTATCAAAGCTTGATATAGATGAGCGAGGAAAAGAAAAAGGGACATTATGAACGGATGAAGTTGTGGAGCTAGTAACTTGCATATAATGGTGTAAAATTTTCAAAAGTAGCCTCAAAAGCATCACTTTTTTTGTTCACGAGGACGAAGCTGCAGTGTGTAGATGTGAAGCCGTGATATTCTCATTATGGTGAATATTTTCTACATGTTGAGCCCTTTTTATTCCTGGCCATGTCCCTCACACAGAAACTCGACCAGTGTCAAATTAATGAAAGCTTCCCTTGGGACAATTCTATCCTCCTACTCCTCCAAAGCGAAATGGGTAAGAAAAGAAAAAAGGAAGAAGAAGAGGATAGTTTTATTGTATGCCAACAAGACTTGAAAAGAACGAAAGTCAAAGGAAAAGTTAAAAAAAAAATCAAAAAAAATCAAAAAAATCGCTCACATAACAAAAAGCAGAAAAATTGATAAAGGAAAAAAACGGGCTAGCCAGCAGGCTATTAAACCGAGGGTGGCGTGACGGGCTTGCCATTCTCCTTGTCCTCCAGATCCTCGGCCTCCTCCTTGCCTTGCTCGTCGCGGCCGCCGATGACGACGGGTGGCGGCTTGCGCACCTCGAACAGGTGCTGGCTTTGGAAGCCCGTCTCGGTGCGGACGTCGATGACCTGGTCGCGGGGCACCATCTCGTGCTCGAGCTTCCAGCCGAGGCGGCGGCAGAGCTCGGCGACGACGACGTCGCAGTCGCCGAGCAGGTCAATGTCGAAGTTGATGTGGGTGACGGGCTGGCGGGAGACGTAGATCTGGGGGATGTGCGAGGNCAGCCAGCTGACAATCTCGGAGACGGGGGTGACCTTGAGCGAGGTGCCGATGACGATGACGAGGTCGACCTTGTCGCGGTCGTTCTCGGTCAGGCGCCGCGAGAACTCGTCGGGCAGCGCCTCGCCGAAGAAGGTGATGTCGGGCTTCATGACGCC